>JACEGR010001027.1:0-194916 GCA_014170235.1 Listronotus bonariensis
ATATCATCCTAGGGAGACGCCACCACCATTTAAACAATGCTATTATTTATGGGATGTGAGGGTGGAGCTTAGTCTGGTATCAATATGGAGGATTAACCAGGGTCGGATCAGATTCGTTTATTTTTAACCGACTTCCAAAAGGAGGAGGTTATCAATTCGGCTGTATGTTTTTTTGTGTGTATGTTACGCGATTACGCGAAAATTAAGTCAGGATCGGAGAGAGAAAGGTACTAGACCTATTTTTCTCTCTCTGCCGCAAATTGTTCGGTGTTTTTTAGTGTATGTTTTCCGATTTAATAGTAATAAAAATAAACTAAAAAGCGAAAAATAAACACTTTTTAAAAAAATTAAACCGACTTTCAAAAAATAAATAAAACTCACTAAAGTTAAAAATAATAATTAATTAAAAAAATTAGGTCGGGTAATAACATAACTGTTTATAACTAAATAAGCAAAATCATTTTATACTTTATGACCACATGTAATTACCAGACCTCATTTTTTTTAATTAATTATTATTTTTAACTTTTTAGTGAGTTTTATTTATTTTTTGGACGTCGGTTTAATTTTTTTTAAAGTGTTTATGGATGTAACATTCTAAAATTCTATTATCTGAATTTTTGACTATAATTTTTGAAGGAATAAAATATAACAGTAATGAATTTGTACACATTTTAAAAGTTTGTAGGTATATAACACAAATATTTTTTCAGATTAAAAAGTATTAATAAAAACAATTTTAAATGGAAATGTTATTTTATTATTTAGCTAATGGTTTTACTATAAAAATCAAAAAAATAAATAACTTAAAACATATAAAGTAATGAAGTCTGTACTGGAAGAAAACAGAGAGTCCATGGATAGAGTTTACAAGAGGACAAATGGACAAAAAAATTATTTTTCAAAAAAAGTTATTGTTGATAAAAAAATTTTTGCTTGTAAAAAATATTATTCACGAAGAAAAAATGTGGATCTGTCGAAAAATTAAATTTTTGGTCCATTTGTCCTATACATTATATAAATAAAACAAATTGTGTATGTATTTAAAATAATTTTAATTACATATTATATAGTAATTATTGTCCTTTAAATATAACAAGTTTATTACTTTGGTGTCTTATACTTATAGCATTATTAGTTTTATTTTTACATAAATAAGTCATCCTTATATTTAAATATTTATCAATAATACTTTTGATAATCAGAACTCGATGATTATCAAAAACTGATTGGCTAAAACTATGATTATTCAAATTTGAAAATACTTCAGAAAAAACAAACTGTGTTAATATATCGTTTTTTATACTTTTTATTTTGATGGCATTTGGCATGGAGCCTAGCATTTCAGTTTTAATTTTTCTTTCGCATTTTAATGTGATCTCAATGACATCTTTGGAGGGATATTGCAATCCGCCTTTGTTTTTCAAATTTATGAAAGAATATAGAAACAAATCTCTGGTATCACTTGTTAAAGCTTGTATACATTCTTCACAAATCAACTTTTTTTTAAATAATGTACTACATATCCAGCTATATAAGTTATAATATATTTAGAATTTGGTGAGATTGGATCAGGTAAGTAATCATGATCACTTTCAATATGGTTTGAACTTTCCAAATTAGAACCATAAACTAAATATTCTTTGGATGTAACATTTATATGTTTAATGGGGTTGCATTTTAAAATTGTCAGTTCTTCTAGCGGAATACAATTTCCTAAGAAACTTTCTCGCAATTGTACATGAACAAGTAATTTTTTATATGCGGCTTGAAACTGTCTGGACGTGGGATTATTATTATGACCACCATGGGATCTGATAGAGCAAAAAAATAGTTCTAAGTGATCTTGAGAGATTTTATATAGAGGAAAAAATTTTAAATATTTTTTTCGACAACTAAAGTTTTATAAAGAAATTTTACACTTGAAATACATACTCTTAAACCTAAAAACCTGTATATCTATCAGTATGTATTAATAATTGACCATCTCTAGAAGTTTTTAATTCCGCAATATATTGGTCAGCTTTGTCTAAAAAGGAAGATATTTGTTCGAAGTTTTTTTCTGACAAAGGTTTTTTATATGACAATTGAAAAAGATTTCGCGAGTTTAAAACATCAAATAAATTATTTATAAGCTCGGTAAATTCAATTGTTGGACCTACATTCTTAAACTGCTCCAACATTAATTCATCACAACAGAACTTAAAAGCTGTCGCCACACTTTCACTAAACAATTGTGTTGCCAACCTAACCTTCATTTTATTTTTGTTATATTCAATATGCGATTTTCTTAACTTATTAGCTAGATGAAACGATTCATTTTCTTGAAGATCATGAAGCTGAGTAAAGAACCTCCACTCAATTAGTTCATTTTTTCCATTTGTAAATGAAGATTTATCTCCTAGGGTATTCCTTACAAGTTTCACCATATGGGAAGGGTCAAAAAACACTGCAATATTTTCATCACATGATGGATGCTGGAATGTCGTTTTTAACAAATTAGTATTCAATGAGCAGCCCAATCGTTTTGCCATACTAATATTCGTAGGAGCACCATCAAATGTAAGGCTTACTACTACAATTCCCACTTCAAAACATTTTCTTAGACACTCCAAAATTAGTCCAACTTTTTGTTCAGCTGTAATACCGGCTATTAAAAAATAGCCCACAGGAATCTTCCAGTTCCCATTGATGCAGTTCAATAAGAAAACAAGTGATTCCTTCGCAATTGTTGTTTCATTTGAACCAGTTCCCATATCCACATATCCATAGGATTTTCCTTGACTTGGAACCCATTCCTCGTGCTGGCGAATGGCCATTTCATCCATAATGAGGGCACACAGTATTTTATCTGTTGAGGTAGTACTTTTCAAACGTAGAGCATTAAAAGCCTCAGTTGTAAAGCCAGGTAAACCATTTAAACTTTGGTACCATCGACTTATAGTCCTGGTATGGGGCAAACAAGTGTTGAAGGTTCGTCTCACATATTGATAGGCAGCAGGTGAGTAATAGTGCAATGTTAGGGCAAATACTCGAAGTTCTTCAGAATATTTTTTTGCAAATTTTGTTTTTTTTGAGTGTTTTTGAATTTGTCTGTGATAAAGTTCCTGTGGTCCACCTAGCCTAGAGATCAAATCTAAACTTTCTTCTTCCAAAAATTTTCTGTCCTTCAATGCACTAATGATATCTTTCATATTTGATATTTTTTTATCCTTTCTTGCAAGTTTCTTTTTGAGTAAAGCAATTTTCTTTTTTCTTGCGTTACTTACTTTCGTTGTCAGTTGTAATTTATTCAGTAACCGCCTTTTTCTTGGTGTCATTTCAGTACTTTCATCAGTTGTTGAAGGACTAAATAATGAAACTGGAGTTGTAGATCTAGGTCTACTTGTAGATGGAGTATTCATAGTTTCAACTTCGTCCAAAGTGACTACTGATGTAGAAGTAGTTTCAATTGTTTCGGTGTTGGATGAGCTGGTAGCAGGACTTAATAATATATTTGATATTACTCGTATTTTGTATGGGGGCGCTTCTTCCTGTAATAAAATATTTAGTTGTTAAAAAAAATGTTTATAGGGATAAAAACTTAAATATGCTATACAGGGTGTTCCTTAAAGACATGCTAATATTTAGGGGGTGATTCTTGGACTCATTTAAAGAAAAAAACTTCCTATGGACATATGTCCTAAAAGTCTTAATTTTGAGATACTGGGTGTTAAAATTTCCAAAAAAAAATATCTTTTTTAAATATCCTAACTATCCTTTACCCAATCTCGTTTTAATTTGACAATGTTATTAATGGCGTTAGGGGGTAATTTGTCACTAACCTAATTATATTTAATAAGTCCACTGGCGTCTCGAGCGGCCACTGAAGGAATATTTCTAACAAAAAAAAACAGTATGCCACTGACTGTGTAGACATGTGTAAATTTTTTGTGCTTTCTTTAGATTAAGAAAATAAAAATACAGCTTTTATGTCTTCTAATTTTTTTCCATATCTTGTTTAGTTTAAGAGAAAACAAATAAAAGCCACTTAATTGCATATTTTTAGACCATAAAGAAGCATTGCGGAAACTTTTTCTTTAAAAGTTATGTGTTATAATTTTTTATTAGCAACTATGTCACGAAAATAATAAGTATACTTATTTACATAAGCTTAATATCCAGTATAACAGTTTTTACTAAAATAAGTGTTTTCAAAAATTTTCAGCTTTTTGAAAATTTTACACCCTGTATCTTAAAAGTTAAAACATTTAGGACATATGTCCATAGAAGTTTTTTCTTTAAGTAAGTCCAAGAATCACCCTCTTAAATATTTGCATGTCTTTAAGGAACACCCTGTATAGCACTGGCACCTTGAAAAACAACAGTTACAAAAAAATTAAGTCTGATGATCCCACATGACTTTATTTTAAATTTTGTTTTATCTACTTTTATTTATATGCTTTCTATTTCTGTCACGATACATGTTAATTGCTAAGACATTTAATGTGTTTCATGTAGAAAATTTGTTATTTAAAGCTTAGTATACTAATTGACAATAAAAATTCAAAATTGACATACCTGACTTTGGTTAATTGTTGGAACAGCATCTTGTTTTAAGCGCACATAGCATTTTGATGTCCTATCAAATGACTCTTCCGAAAAATGCTTCGAACAAATAACACTATATTTTGTAGGTTTCCACTTTCCTCTTTGAACAAATTCCACCCATACTTGGCAACGCTCAGCATTTTTGGGAATCTAAAATAAAAAATACATCAGTATAGATACATACAATAAGATAATAAACATACTTAAACCCTCGGTTGCTAAAGTAGTATAAAAATTTTACCACTTTTGTGTCTACAGAGCCAACCTAATATATTTTTTTAATGTAACATCTAAACGAGAGTTTTGTATGAACTTTTATTTTTGCAACTATGGTCTTGTTTTTTCTATGAAATTTTACTATAATACGGTTTTCATAACCAAATATAAGATACCAGAAAGATTACCCAAGTTTTTATATAAGAGGTGGAAACGATTAAATATCAAAATGTAATTTTTAAGAAAAACATTACATACATTTATTTAGACTACATTTTCCTAGGCTTTTCTTATTGATCATTTGTAAAACTACCAAATAGATAATAGCCAATATTTTATTTGTTTAGAGAACTAATAAGGTATTCACGTTTCTAGTGGGGTTACTACAGGATCAATAAATCGGACCAAGAAAAATCGTAACTTGAAGCCAAAATACAATAAATACGACCCTGTCATATGTTTATACTAACCTATGAAACGTTATTCCGGTTGATTTCTTTTATCAACTTCATCCCGGCTAGGACAACTACGCACAGCACAAGACACCATACTAATGTTCTGCAATATATGCAATCAAACACCAAAAAGTCTAAAGTAATAATAAAACGTATAAAATAACACACAACAATTAGCGTAAACACAGCTGACGCGACTGTTGACTGAAGTCTGGTAACAATATGGCGAACTCGATGCCGTTTTAGTCACGTGACGTCGTCTCCCTACTAGAATTAAACAACAACAAGTTTGTTTGTATCACGGACATCGGTGGGGGCAGGGGAAGCGGTACCAGGAAAATGTTGCAAAGTATCGATAGCGCAATCGGTGCGATAGTTTTGACTAAAACAATTTAGTTTACATAACCGACTAACCATCTTTGGGAAGCTAAAGAAAAATTTATTTTGTTTTTTTATTTTTTTCTCAAATTACAAAATACATTTTAGTTTTTTTAATTTTCAATAAATTCAGTTTTATGAACTATCGAAATCTATTGACTATTATCGATAGTGCCGTCTGTTGATAGTTCCCGACATCTAAGTACAGCTTGGTTCATTTGAACTATTCGAACTTGTAACCTTTTGTATTTTGTGTTGTCAACACACGGCGTCTTAATATTATTGTTTATAAAGCGTTTATTTTGTGAAAGTTTATTGTTATTATATTAATTACATTAGTTACATTTGCTATCCTTACTACGCCATTGTAGTAGGAATAATGCATGGTAGGTGAAATGCACAGCAGGCGTAATACACACGCGGCAGTTATTTTCGGCCAATAGATTTCGGGAACCACGAACGACAAAAAATGTAAATACTTAATACGGTGTTGCAAGATTGGCCAAAAAGTAGTTTTTTTAATACTTGATATTAAATCAAAAACGTATTATGCATTGCTATAAGTCACTTATAACAAATTATATTTTATTTATTTTATTTACTTAATATGTACAGATATAAAGTAACGAAAGAAGTCATAAGTTCTTTTTAAAATACTTATTAATATTTTAAAGAGCATTTTTCTGCCTAAGATTTTTATCAACCTGACAACACGGCTCTAAATGTTTATGTTTGCTTAAAAATAAACAGTTGAGATGTTGGCTTCAAACAAAGTGTCTATACTCTGACCCTCACTTTAATTCTAGCCTTCAATTCCTATGCATACATTAAATAATTTTTAGTTTTCCAACAAAAACATATACAAATATTGTTCAGTAGTTATAGTTTTATCATTTATAAGTTATATTCGGCAATATTTACATTAGATTTATTTGGGTAGGTACATACTGTGTACGTAGTATAAAATTAACATTAAATTAATAAATAATTTGAGACGACGCTCATAAATGTATTATGGCATCATCTTGCGGCCGTTTTGGATACTAGGTAAAACAATGGTGACATCTGTTTTCGAGGTTTCGCCCAAGCCCCAAAGGAGCAATTTCAGCGCCATACAGCGTTGTCCGCGTGTAACTACAAGATTTGACCCCAGCGCCAACTGGTGCCCATTACGAAAAAATCGGCTTTTAAGTGGTTATACGGGGGCTATTGAAGGTGTAATATCTTGTTGTGAATAGATCGTTGATATAAGTTTTAAATACGTCATATATTTTCATTGTCGATTTGATGTTCTTAAGCACGTCAAATATCTTAAAGGTAATAATCTTATCAAAGGTTTTTTGTAGCCAATAAAAAATGCGACATCTTTTCTACAGTATTCGTATAAAAGAAAACTAATTCCTTCGTACCCACTGCATCCGGGAAACCAAATTGTTGTTTAAAAAGTTCTTCGAATTTTCTTTGTATTTTACCATAAATAACCATGAAAACGCTACCCTAGTTTACCTTATAAGGCTAGTAATGCGATAATTTTTTATCCGATGGAATTATTAATTTTGGGAAATGCAACGAAATTCGATCGTCATTTGTATGTCTTTTAATTTTGATGGCATAAAATCTGACGCCCTAAGCATTCAATATGATAATAAAACGCTTAAATAGCTTTATATTTAATAGTTAAATAAATAAAATGTTTGTAATAACCTATGTTTAACTTGCAATATTTTAGGTCACCCAAACGTAAAAGTTTTTATATCCCACGGTGGTCTCTTGGGAACTACTGAAGCAGTACACTGCGGAGTACCTATAATCGTTATGCCACAATTTGGGGATCAAAGACACAATGCCCATGCAATTGAAAATAGCGGAGGTGGAGTTCTATTGTATCTGCGTGATGCAACAGAGCAGACAATACTTAACGCGTTAGAAAAAGTCCTGGATATTAAGTGAGTACTTAACTTGGTAAATTTAAGTTTTAGCCAATACCAAGAAGTACCAACAATATTTTTTAAGCAAAAGTCGGGATGGATATTAAGCTACCCCTAATTCGCTATTTTGATTTTTAAATGATTTCTTTGGAGTTTCTTGCTATCGCCTACGTTATATTGATAAGAACGAAATAATTGAAAACCAGTCTGCGGTTGGTGATTTTAATAGGCTTTAAAAGAAAAACCAAAGGTTTCTCCCCTTTGGCTAATGTAAAAATCTGCATCGCCAGATCAGAGAGTATTTGAGTTTTCAACTATTTTGTTTTTTGTAAATTGATAAATTTCCATTTCAAAGCCTTTCTTTACTAAAATTTTACTTACATTTTTTGATATTGTTAATTAAACAATGTTTTGTTAAATATTTTTTTAAAGCAAAAGTTTTTAAAAAAATTCCTGCGATTTTTATGTGAGTCACTTTTTAGGTCACTTTTTAAATATTATGGGTCTCTTAGTCACTTTTAATTTCCAAATTTTAGTGGAAACCCTTGCATATTGTGTACTATGTAGGAAAAGTAATATACAGGGTGTTTCTCAACTAAGGTATGAAACTTAAGGGGATAATTTCTTATCTTTCTTTTGTTAAAAAATCGTTTAAACATACTGGGTTAGTTAAAGTACCGTAACTCTTTAATATCTTTTAAACCACCAAAGCTATATTTACCTAATTTGGTATCTAGTGTGTTCTACGCATGCGGAATTAAATGGTGATATTAGCACAGTTGCCAGATTTCCCAGTTTTATGCTACGAGTATATTTTTTATTTTTAAATGAATTTTGATGAATTCGGTTCCTGTTAGTTGACGAGATATCATCCACTTCACTGTTGGCAAAAAGTATGTGAGCGCCTAAATATCTTTAAAACGGCTAGAGCGGTCTGTACAAAATTTGATCCTTGGAGGCTTTTGGACATGCCTAATTGATCAGTAATATCAGCATTGTTGTCAAATTTTAATGAAATAACGGTATTGTCATATCTCTGTTACTTGTAAAGATTGAATTTTTAAATTTTGGAATCTTACTTAAGATGGCACTCTTCTTTTATTCTCACCAAAATAAATGGAACAATTCAATTAAACCACCAAAAATATTACGTGTAGCGCAAAACTGGAAAATCTGGTAACAATAATAAAAACACTATTTAATTCTACGTGCCGAAAAACCTTCAAACACCGAAACTTTTAAACGCATCTTAAGTCATTTTAAAGATATTTAAGCGCATCTGCTAAAATGTGGTGTTGTCATATCTTGGCAGCTGGAAATAATGGAATTTTAAAAATTTGTGGACCTATTAAATTTGGCCTGCGCAATTTATTGCAATAAAAATAGATGAGGCATTCTAAAAAAAAAAAACTAAAAAGTTGCGTATAGCACAAAACTGGGAAATCTTGAGATATGCCTATTGAATTGCTAAGGGCCCGATACCTCTTATATACCAAATTTAATAAATGTAGCTTTAGTGGTTTTAAAGATATTTAAGAGTTGCTATACTTTTTACTCATTCAGTATGTTCGGACTTGCCTTATTTCTGAGAAACACGGCGTTAAAGATTTTAAGAAAGGTAGGTATTTTTAAATATCTTGAGAACCCTTTAACCGATTTAGATAAAATTAGGTGCACTTATTTAAAGTCATAAGAGGTCTGGTAAATCTCTGCATAGAATAGAATTATGAGTTAGTGACGTTTAAAGAGCACCACATTTAATATAATTATTAAGAAAAAAAATACGCCATTGACTTTTTATAAACCTTTTTAGTATTTTTTTTTGTATTTTCTCTTTCTAGCTTCGTTTTCAAAAAAAAAATATCAACACAACCCTAAATTTTTCTAAAAAGTACCCTTAGACAACATAATATAAAAGCAAACATAAAAAATATTATTATTTTCCTTAAAATAAATATGTAGTAATTTTTTTAATTTACTAAAGTCGCAATTGTTAATTTCCCAATTTTTCGTTTTATTTTATGCTGTTTATGGCTACTTTTAGAATGAGTTAAAGTGACAACAATTTTTTTCGAAAACGAAGTGAAATACAAAGAAAATACAGGAAACTTAAAGTCATTGTTTACTTTTTTCTCAATATTAGGTGTGGTGCCCACTGAGACGCCACTAGGCCAATGATCTTAATCTAGGAAGAGCCGTAACATACCGCCTTAGTACATTAAATAATTTAGTTATATATATAATTTAGTGCACCGAACTTTATCTAAATCGATTTAAAGGTTTTAAAGATATTTAAAGAATACCGACTTTTATTAAAAACTTTAACGCGCTGTATCTCAGAAATGAGGCAAGTCCGGAGAAATGCTTGAAAAACTTTTTTACATAAAGACAAAAGAAATCACTTCCTTAAGTTTTATACTATAGTTAGAAAACACCCTGTATATCAGGACAATGATGAAGCAACCACCCGGTGCGGCGTCCAAAAATATGATTTTCGCACATATTATTTCTTTTCCTAAACAAAATAATTCTTTAATTTTCATTTCGGAAAGCATAAAATATATTTTTCTAGCTTATTAAATATACCGGGTGCCCACGAGGTCACTTTTCGGCTGCCATTTTTTATTTCCTAATCGATACTGACGAAACTTGGTGGGGTGATAGGCTTTTAGGACTTCCGGTTTCACCGAAAATGACTAAAACTTTTAATTTTTAAATGGGACACCCTGTATTTTTCTGTTATTTAAATTCCCTGGATCATTTTTAAATTAATTTTTTAGAGTGCCAGAATAATTTTTAAATTACTCCTTTTTTTTTTAACTTTTACTAAAAGGCTCTAAGTTTCGTTTTTAAGTTTTTTTACCCGAGCTTAAACCAAAGTAAGACCATATCACTTTCATAATATTTTTAAATGCAGTATTTTGAAGTAACTTTAACGATGTAAAACACTACGACACTTTACTTCATCTTCTTTTAAAAACAACATTTATTTTACAGGAAAATGATATTCTTGATACTGAATGGTGTATATAAGTCGCAGTTATCGTGGTTGCCATAAAATCATGGCACTCTAGATAAAAATAAAAAGAAATATTTAAAAAATAGGATTTGATCAAAATTTGCTTTAAAAATATTGTATTCTAACTAAAAATTATCTTAAGAATCCGAATAACCAAAAATATACAGGGTATACCATTTAAAAATCAAAAGTTCCAGTTATTTCCGGTGCAACCCGAAGTCGTAAAAGCCTATCATATAACCTAAAAATGACTTTTCGTTAGTCTAACAACTTCACCAGGTTTTGTCAGTATCGATAAAGAAATAAAACAATGGCAGCTGGAAAGAGATCTCGTGGGCACTCGGTATATACATTATAGTTATTTGATCTCGGTGTAATGTGTTACAATTTGTATTGTTAATAACCTTTGAGAAATGTCATTAATGCATATAAAAATATTCCTGGTCATTGCCGCAAAAATAAGTTGCCTGGCAACGCAATTTACTTAAAAGAATAATGTATTTTGGAGGTAAAAAAACATATTAAAAAATTAAAATGTCCGTCCGATCGGAGAAAACAGATTTCCTTGCCTCAAAAGTAAATATTGCTGTAGACAGAAGGTATTGCTAGGCGACGTACTTTTTTAGCCGAGGTCGTAAATATTTTTCCGGAGGTTTAACATTTTCTATGCATTAAATATTCACTAATGACGTTTGTCAAAGTCAATTAACAATATACAGGGTGTCCGATTATATTTTGACCCAATTTGATCGCGAATTACTTTAAAACAAATAAATTATCAAAATGCGGTTTTCGCAGAAGTGCTTAGATTTTGTAAAAGTGTTTTTAAATCATATTTTCGCCACTTCGTTGTCACATTCCGTTGACACAAAAACAAAATGGCCAATTTTTCGGTATAGGGCAACTTTATTATTTTTAATAGAAGATCATGTATATTTTTACCATCTTAAAGTTTAATCTTTTTTCTTTAAAATAATGTAAGATAAGTATATGGTTATTGCAAAAAATTTAGAGTATTATTTGACAATAAATATTTGCTACTTACAAGGTTACAGTAAACAAAAGGCAGTAAAGCTTTAGGACATTAACAATATTAACAAAAGATTTCAAAAAAGTTATCTTACTTTAGTGAAGCTGTTATTTTGTGAATAGCTTTAGCTTAAAAGCAGTATTTTTTTCTTTAACCTTGCATGCAGTCAATTTTTAGAGGTCTCGTGGGCACCCAATAAATTCATTATTTTTGAAAAATTACCATTACACATGTTACATTTTTATAAAGAAGAAAGACTACATTTTAGGGTGGTAAAAAATATACAGGGTGCTCCATTAGAAATAACAAAGTTGCCGTATACCAAAAAATCGGCCATTCTGTTTTTTGTCGACGAAATGTTACAACGAAATGGCAAAGATATATTAAAAAAACTTTTAAAAAGACCAAGCTCTTCTGCGAAAACCGCATTTTGATAACTTTATTTGTTCTAAAGTTATTCGCGATCAAAATGGGTCAAGATATAGTCGGACCCCTGTATCACAATATAATACTTAGTTAACGTAATATCTCGGTATAATACAGAGATCAAATAAATAATAATATTTATATTTACCTGAAATGAAAATTTAAAAATTATTTTAATTAGAGAAAAAGTTGTATGTGCAACTCGTAGGAGAAACATATTTTTGGACTCTTGTTGGTTGCAAACTACACCATCGGCAACTTAGACTGTAAATATAGATACAGACCCGGCCAGTCATTCATAAATCATTCTAAACGTTGTAGCATACATTGTTTGGCTATTACGATATAAGAGCAAAAGAGATAGAGGTAATGGTGGGGATGAACAAGTTAGAATAGATGTATTGGTAAAACTCTCCGCTGCTACTCCCATACGACCAGGAACAAACCCGAGTTGCCAGATTTATACCTACGAATTCTCTCTCAAAATTAGGCTGTCGCGATATTTTCATACGTTCGTCGCACACTATATTTGTTATTTTGCCGTGATATTTATAAGATTACGCTAATTATCAACAGGTGCCCGATCGTAGATGGGAAGACGCGATTTTCTTTCAATTTGGCGGTAAAGGAGAACTACAAAGATAAACAATTTTAACGTTCTTTTAGAGGTGATAAGATTAATTTTGCTTTTTAATTTAAAGTGTTTATTTGTGATTATTGCAAAGAATTATTAGTTATTATACTTTGGAATATTTTGTAATTTTATTTTCATTGTCCTGTGTTTACTTTCGCCGTAAAAATTAAATATGGAATGGAGGTGCACAGACAATAATAATTTACTGTGCAACTTATGTGAAAAATATTTGTATTGGTTTATTTTATTTAAATAATGATATATAGTTATATATTATATAGTTTAAATTTTGTATAATTAAAAGAGAGTCCAATATTATTGGTCCCCACAAACTTTTCCATAAAATTATCATTCCGAATAATTACGTTTGGCAACGTAGCTCATTCTGTTACTATGTTGCCGGCATCTGTGCTGTTTACACGTCCAGTGCGCTGTTGCCAAATATTTAATGAGGTAAAACATTTGAACGAAATGTGATGTATTGTGTACTGAAGATTTGAATGTAAATAAACGCGTCTGTATCTCTTTGTTCGTCTGAGATCGGCAACGTCCGAAAATATACCGCTGTTCCTACATATTACAAAATATACTATTTTCACATGTGTCCTAGTTTTTGGAGGTCACTGGATTTAGTTTTGGCTAACTTGTTATTTGTGATAAATCCAATGTGTCTTTTTTAATTTTATGAATTAAAGTAAAAACCTTTCATATCTTTTATATTTTTTAGGGCGTATAATAGCGCTAAAGCTCTGTCGGCACGTTTTAAAGACAGACCCCTCTCTCCTTTGGATACAGCCATATACTGGGTGGAACATGTAGCGCGACACAAAGGTGCTGACCATATGAGATCACCTGCCATTAACATGCCATTTTATCAATATTTCCTTTTGGATGTCATTGCTTTTCTTTCTTTAGTATTATTTATAATTTTGTACTCTGTATACAAAACGGTTAGTCTTCTGACCACTTTATTTGTTAGTAGTAAAAGGGTAGTAAAAAAAGATATCTTAAATGTAATAAAACTTTTTTCGCAAAGGTACTGTGTTAGAATACACGGTAATAAATAGTTGCTTAGCGAAAAGAGCATACTGGTGGGTATGTTATAGTTATTTATTATTTATTATAATTATAAGAATATCGTTGCCATTTAAATTACGGAAAGTCGTAATTTAATGTTTGGCCTATTTTAGTTATACCCATTAATCATACTGGGTTAGTAAAAAATACGTAAAATTTAAATATCTTTAAAACCGCTATCGCTACATTTATCAAATTTGGTGTTTTCGACTTAGTAATATTGGCACTGTTGCCATATTTCCAGTTTTGTGCTACACGTTTGTTTTTATTTTTTTATAATTGGGCAAATTATATTTAGTAAGTTTTTAAATTTTCAAAATTTCGTCTTTTTAGTAGCCGAAATATGATACACTACACCTTTACCAAAAAGCAATTTAACGCCCAAAAATCTTTAAACCCACTAAAGCTGTGTAATTTAATATTTAGGGGTTTTTGGCATGCCTAATTAATCAGTAATATCAGCTTTGTTGCCAAATTTTTATAAAAGTGCGGTGTTGTCATATCTCGGTAAATGGTAAAGATTAAATTTTAAAATTTTGAAATTTCACTAAAGTTAGAACGCTCCTTTTATTAAAATTACCATAAATAGGGTATTCCATTTAAAATACCAAAAATATTACATGCACGCAAAACCAAAACTCTCAACAAAAATATCTGCCCCGAACCCATTTTGTTCGTTCTTTTATCCCCAGAGTTTCTAGACTGTGGAACCTACTGCCAGCGGAGGTCTTTCCTTCTCCCCCAAATCTAGAAGTTTTCAAGTCCCTTGTTAACAAACTTCCTCTTACCTTACTTAAGACACCCACGGTACGTTAGTATTTAGGCTTTCTGCCTTCGTGGATTGTCCAAAGATAAAAAAAAATTGTGGACTTAATAAATTTTGCTTCAGGAATTTATTGCAGAAAAAAAATAAAGCATTTAATTTAAAAAAAAACGAAAGGGATACGTGATCGATAATAATTTTAAATTATTTATGCTAAATACCTTTTAAATATCAAACTTGGTAAACGTAGCTTTAGCGGTTTAAAGTTACCTATTTAAGAGTTGCACTACTTTTAACTAAACCAGTATGTTGTTGTACTCCACACTACAACAAAGAGTTGCAGTTCGATCTGTAATTTTCTTAAAAGGGTTAACCTTAAGGCTTTATTTCTATGTGGCATGTTTATTTTATTAAAAATGCAAAGTATATTTATTATTTTAATCATTTTTTCGGACTACCGTGGTTTACTTAAATTTGTTTACTGTAATGTTTTAAAATTTTAGATACAACTTATGCGGATTTTTAACGGCAATGTGTTATACATACGGTTTAATATATACAGGGTGTTAAAAAACGCTACAGGCAAGCCATGAAGGGTGGTTTCACATTAAAAAATGATAAAAACCATGTTCCAAACGTCATACTTTTTAAACTACAGGGTGTCAAAATTTCCAGAAAATATATTGTTTTTATAATATCTTTTAAACTTATTTTGGATCTTTTCAACAAAATTTGAGGACATTTTAAAAAGACTAAAAAATGTAGAAAATATTAAATTATTTGTCTTTTTATTATAATAACATTACAATTGGGTTTTAATGTACAACGGTATCAACGACCATGCCGAGAAATGGGTTTTAATTATTTACGCAAAAACCATACAATGGATGATGATAGTTAAAAAGTAACCATGCGTCAATTGGCGAAAAATGAGTTTTTGGCACCAAACGATTTCCGTCCATTCATTTTATATGCGTAAATAGTTCCACACGCCTGGTTTCAAGTTTGCGCTATCTATATGGTAAAGGCCCAAACGACATAATGCAAAAATGCAGTTTTCTTTTATACTGGTTAATAGTGTATTGGGATATCGGCCAGTAAAGCAACAACAAATGATCCATCCAATCCGAAGTGTTTACATGCAGGTATTTACGTTAGACTATCTATTTTCCTCACATTGCCTATGTGTTAAGTTTTTAGCTGATCCGGTAAAAAAGGATCCAAGTGAGGGTTCTCTTTATATTAACTTATCCGTGTCATTTTTTAATAAAAACATTTTTTCTTTTTCCCCTTTGTTTAAACAGAACTGTGATACTTTGGATCTTTTTAACTATTCCAGTTTTATTTATTTATTTAAAACCAAAAATCTAAGTGTCTACGAGTTTAAAGTTATAAAATAAGGCGTTCAGTTGAGGCCAGCATTTTCTCTTAAACGACGTATCACGTTTAAATAACAAAATTAAAAAGTTGTTTACGTTTGTGTGAGCTTTATTTTTTAATACAATCGCTAATAAATTAAATATCCAATTTGGCGCTAGGTTTCTTTTTAATAAGCATCATCCTAATAAAAAAATATCAAAAGGTTAAATTTGTTACAAGGTAAATGAGAATTCAAAATGATTATTTTTTTATGGCGTACCATTTTCATTGGTATAAAAAAAACTGTTATTTTTATAAAATGTTAACACTCTGTAGTTTTAAAAGTAAGACGTATAGGACCTAAATGTTATCCCTATGTTTTATAGAATAATGTCAGCCTAAAGTTTGTTGAAAAAGTTACTGGATACCCTGTGTATTTCATATTATTTATTTTTTTAAAAATAATATATAAAAAGTAACTTGTAATATATTTTTATAAATGAATAAAGTACCTCTTATACCTTTTTTTGCCTTTAGATAAATACTACATATTTGTTTTTTTTTTTTTTTGGTATAGACTTGTCAAAGGCAACTCTCCATTTCATTACTGGATCAGGAACTATAAATATGATACGACGTTTGATAATGTCATTTTTTAATGGTAGGGAAGCCCAACAGGGAATATCGGAATTTACTACAGCGCGGCAGATTAATATCGTAGTATAGTAGACTGTATTATTATTTTAACAATTAATAAATACAGAGTGTTAAAAAAAATCGTTAAAAATTATTACAACAAAAACCATAAAAGTTATTTTTTTTGGTTGGAAACCTCCATTTTTTTACTTAATTCCATTAGGCATCAAAAATAGGGATAACTTTGTATAAGGATGTTTGTTTCAAAAATGCGTAGTTTTCGAAGTATTAACAATTTAATATGTATCTATTTTAACAATGTCTTTAAGTGCGGCTTGGTTTGGCTTCTAGTTGGCCTTGACAACGAAATGCGGCGTCATAGCCAACTACACCGTACCTTCTCGTACTTAAATGTATTGTTAGAATGAATAAATATTGATTCGTTAATATTTCGAAAAGTTTTCTTTTAAAATTTTTGTCGTTATAATTTTTAACGATTATTTTTAACCACTCTGTATGTAATTGTGAAAATATCTATATAGTCTACTAAACTAGTTTATTCTTTTAAGGAACCCAACCCCAACTCATAATAAAGGCTTTTGTTTACAAAAAGTTGATGGCTATGTAATGGCTTGCAAACGTCATTTTTGACATAAAAGTTAAAATAAGTCAAAAACGGTTGGACTTAGGTAAAGAATATTATACATAAATTATGTTTAGAATTTTACGCAGAATCTAGAAATAAATAGTATATAGGATGTTCCATTTAAAATAAGAAAGTTAATTCCGGTATAACCTAAAGTGATAGAGCTGTTAAAAATATTTGTATGTTCTCTACTGATTTTATAATGTAACCAAATTTTCAAAATTTTCCAAAGCGTACTTTTCGAGAAATCGATTTCAGCAGTTCCCGTTGGGACATCTGCATTTTATGAAATATGTATTTAATTCTTTAGGGGCTTACAATTTTTTCGATATATTCTGTATTACTTTTAATTAAGACCACTGCTGTTAATATGGTTTGGGCTCATGCAGAAACTTGTACAAAAAAATAAAAATTTTGGATAATATTGCAGCACTCTGAGATAATTTTTTTTTTAAACTAAATAGTAAAAAATTTGCATTACTAGTTAAGCTTAATTTTTTTCCTATTAAACCTTATTTTTAAGTTCTGTTATTTTTTTAAATTAAGAAACTTTATTGTTAAGCAGTTTTTATTTTTTTAAACCGCTGTTTATTCTTTGTTTTTAAATTAAAACTAGTACAAGAATAATGTGTTTTAAAAAATTACACACAGAACAGTCTTTCTTTGGAAACATAATACTTAATGATTATATACTGTATAAATACCGGGTAATTACGAAATCACTATCCAGCATTTTATTTCCTTTATGGTAGGAAAGCCCAAGAGGGGATTTCGGGAGTTACTACAGCGCGGCAGATTAATATACCGGAGACTAACTTGTACCCGGTTAAGTACCTCCACCAAATATGAACTCCGTATACAAGGCCGGTTCTAAAAAACAAAAATATATCCATCAGAAATTGTCAAGCGCGTCAGATTAAGATAGGGTGAGTTAATTACATGCTAAACCGTGTATATTTTACTAATCGGACAACTTAAGAGTGACATAAAGGGAACAGAGAGCTACAAAAAAACGACAGATTAGCATTTTTAAACGAGGTTATTTTTTAACTTTAAAGAAAATAATTTAGGGATACCTAAAATTATATAATACGATAGGACCCGAACGATTTCTACAAGCCGAAATAATAATAGTATTTCTTTTGACATATTTAAAAGTATATAGCCGTTACCCCCACTGATAAAAAGGTATACATTATAAATTTTTTTTTCTTTTTATCATCTAAGCTTTGCAACCCAATTGGTCTCTATGACGCTCGAGTAAATCTCCATTTATCATCGTGGGCTCCCTAGTGAAATAGTATACTTTCAAAACTCTAGGATGTTATAGTGTGTCATGAGGTACCAATTTTGGATATAATGGTTTCTGCCTATTAGTTCCGGTTTAATCAAGAGTCATAAAAACTTTGATATTTTAAATTAAACATCCTGTGTATTTTTTAAAATTTAAATACTACCAGTCATTTATATGGAATTCTGCCATGTTGCTAGCTCAAATTTTGGTATGATTTTTTTAATCGCAATTGTTTTAAAAATTGGGAAAACAAATTGCATCAAACAAAATGGTATTTTATTTTTTGATAAATTTTTCACTAAAAATAACTAATTTTTTTAAATTAATATCTATTAAGATATAACTATTTAAGCAAGGAAGACTAAGCAATTTGGACCAACTTTACTATTTAAATAATGTATGACAATACAAAAATTTGACATGATGTATTTATTTATAGAGTTCCTAAACCTTTTAGAACAAGCTCTTGACAATTTTAACTTCCTAGATATATTTTTATTTTCCTTACAAAGTTTATTTTCTTGTTTTTAATAAAAAAATTTGTAGACTCATAAATGAGACCTGCACAATTTATTGCAATGAAAATAAATTGGGCAATCCATTTAAATAAAAAAAAAGTTACGTGTACCTTCCAGATGCCAAATTTGGTTAATGTAGTTTTAGTGTTTTAAAAGGTATTTAAGAGTTGCAGTACGAGAACTAACCAAATATTTGATTTTATGTATTAAAATAAAAACAAAAATTTTATTTAAAAAAGCTTTATTACTTTATTTTTTCAAAAATAATATTTTTAAACTATATTAAAAAATACCTAAATTCCTATTTAAGGGGCTTGCGAAAGAGGGTAACAAGCCACCTGTTCCCTTGTTTCACTTATACCTTTAAACTTAATATTTTAATTAAATCCTGAGATCGTAATAAGTAGGCTTTTACAAAACTGCTTTTGTAGTAGTATATTTATACAAAAATATATTAAAACGTAAAAACAAAATCAAAACATTAACAAAAAAACTACTTAAGTTTTCTTATTCCAAGATTTCGTAAATTGTGGCTTGTTACTTTCTATCTCCAAGCCCTTCATTTATATTTAAAAAAAAGTGTTTTTTCCTTAATGTACCAAAAATAAAAAATATTTGTAACTTTTTACCTTTGTTAGTAAACTTCCCACGCGAGTCAAAGACGATCATCTTCAAAAACTTAATTGAAAAAAGTTTCGAAAGAAAAGTTTTCCTTTTTAAATATTAATGCAAGTCTAAGTTTAGAAACTACTCCTAACTAAAACTTTTTAATTATATTAATGATTTTGTTTATAAACCATACAAAATATTTTAGATGACAGTTTAAAACAAAAATAAAACTTTCATATAAAAGAGAAGAAGAATGGAAAATTGTTTTATTTTAAATAATCTTAACTAGTTAAGATGCATGCAGAACAACCGTTAAATTAGTCTTAACTTACAATGATATAAGGGTGTAATATTAAAAAATGTTTAAATTAACAATATATCGGACCCAACAAAGAAAAAAAAATTGTAACCATTATTTAGAATCTTACTGATCACAATTAAGATTTCCGTGTAAATTAGGGGATATCACGGCATCTTAATAACAGTAACCAAAATTACTTTGCTTGGTCTGTTTAATAACAGTAGGTAAGAAATCTTAAGAATGTTTTTGTTCGGACCTTAAATAATTTTTAAAACAGTTTCAGTTATTTTGTGATGGTAATAAAGACACTGTAAGATGGTCTTAAGAAACATAAATGCTATAACCGGACGGTTTACTGTGATCATAAAAAAATTGAAATGCTCTTAAGACATCTAATTGTGTTTATTTGACAAATTATTAATCACTATAGCACAATTAAATAGAAACTGCTAATTTGCCTAGTAATGGTAACTTGCCAATCTTGGGTAAGCGAATCCACCATTTTTAAAAAATAGTTTTTTTGGTGCCGTCATTGATATAACGAAATACACTCCCCTCAAAAATTATCACATATTGCTCGATTTTTTCCATAAACTTCAAAACAAAAATGTTTTATTTAAATGGTCATATTTCTTTTAAGAATAGGTTATTAAGACAATAAAAAAATGTTAAGAAAAAGTCAAGCTATAACTTCGGCGATACCGTTATTATTTCTGGTAACAATAGATTCCTCAGGGTGATTAAAAGTTTTTAAAAACATTGAATAATTTCTAATTGCCTTGTATGACGTACATTTATTTAAAAGGGAGTAATCACAATAGTGATTAAAATATATACTTACTCATTTCTAATACAATTCAATTACAAAAGTGACTACAACAACAGTTTATCATACAGGACAATTAAAAATTAGTCATTATTACAAAAACTGTTACCCTTTGGGATATATAAATATACAGTGTGTCGAAGATAAGGATCCTAAGCATATAAATCTCAGTACCTATTGGAGATACAGCTTTGGTTAAATTAGGAAAAAGTTGTGTTTTTAAAACTTATTTACATGCCGTTTAGAAACCTAAAAAAAATATGTCCTGCTGAGATATTTGGCAAAAACGAAAATTTGACTATAGAGATATGAAAAAACTAATACCACTTCTTTATTGGCCCTTTTTAGTTACTATATGATGGTATTTTTAGATTTTATATCCGACGTTTTGTTTTAAAGAAACCATCATCAACTTTATTGTTTTATATGGCTCAAAAAAATGTATCTGGTCCAATTTTTTATTACAAATTTAACGATGTACCACATGCCATATTTTTAATTTTAGTTAAAAAGAAAATGCATTATTTCTATTCTTTAAAGGTATTTTTAAGTAGGCCTTGCAAACAAAGCTTTGACGTTAATACTTGTTACCAAGTCTGTAACATAATTTAATGTCATGATAAAATAGTAATTATCGTTATAACCCTAATCATGGTATCTTTTACCGTCGCAATACGCATTACTAGGCTTAACAAAATTCGCGTGTTCACAAAATATCGAAACATCAAGAACCTTTTGGGTTTAATATAGGAACTAAAATACTAGGTCCATTTATTTACCATAATTCATTAACTGCAGAAATGATACCTTCATTTATTTTTGCGGCACAAAATGTAGCACGTTAGCATGTTCTCACTTTTCTTTATGGCTATAATGGCCACTCGGTATATTCGACGATAATATCACAATAGATATTAACTATTTACCAATAAACAATAATAAAGACAACAGTAACAATAAGAACAATTGCACTAAAAACAACAACTCGACAAACAGAGTAATAACGACAATTACTATTTTATCATAATTTAGCATTTGTTTGCTAGGCCTACTTAAAAATACCCTAAAAAATAGAAAAATGCAAAATTTGTTTAGATGAAATTTAAAATATGACATGTGATACATCGTTAAATTTGTTATAAAAAATGGGATCAGATACAGGGTGTACTTTTTTTGAGTCATAAAAATATATAAAGTTGATGATGGTTTCTTAAAAACGAAACGTCGGATATAAAATCTAAAATGTGTTATTAGATTTTTTACTCTTTAAATAAAGTCAGAAAAAAATAATATCGATATAGTCAAATTTTCGTTTTTGCCAAATATCTTAGCAGTCCATGAACATTTTTCAAGTTTTTAAACGGCATGTAAATAAGCTTTAACAAACACAACTTTTCCTAATTTAACCTAAGCTGTATCTCCAATAGGTACTGAGATTCCCATGCTTAGGATCCTTATCTTGGACACACTGTATACTTACTCATTTCTAATACGATTCAATTACAAAAGTGACTACAACAACATTTAATCATACAGGACGAATAAAAATTAGTCATGATTACAAAAACTGTTACCCTTTAGGATGTATACATATATAATAATACATACATGTAACAGCAAATAATATCGGTTTCGCCAAAGTTATAGTTTAACCAAATAGTTAGATTTATTGCAAAATTTGATGTAACACTTAATATTAATTTCTTATTTAAGTGTTGATAAAAGGAAAGTAAGCATAAATCATTTTAACATTTCTTCTTTATGATATAAGTAGCTGTGATTCCCGGCTTCGCTCGGGAGTTGATATGAGACCCAAATATCCGTTGTTCTGAATGAAGTTCAAATACTCGACAACAGATGGCGCCACTACACTTAATTTCCAAGTTGAAGGGTTGGAAGAGTCCTTATATCTTTAAAAATACGCCCTTTAGGGTAAAACGGGAACTTTCTTGTTCGAGGGGGATAAAGGGCTATCACACTATATAAGTCCCTTTGTCGTAATAAACCAAAGTTAGTTACTATCGAAATCTAAAACCCCTTATCTTTAACTGCTTTTGCATAGTTAGTTATATCTATTTGTAACTTGCACGTAACTACTTAATTTATTTATTTTATGACATATGAACGGCAAAAATACTTGGAACACCTTGTTAAATCCAAATATGCAATAGTATTCAAAAGTATTATAAAAAAAATATTTTTTTACGTAACATTTTTTAAACACTTGATGTTATATATAATTTAATTTTTAAATATAGTTTATTTACTTTACTATAACACAGTAAAGGTCGATTGCCATAAATTTACATGAAAACACTCGGCTTTAACTAAACTTCCTAAAACAACCGTCATCGCGCATTAAAAAGGATCGGTACTTACCAAAAGCTAGTAGAGAAATAAATTGTCTTATTCGCCTGTCTGAGAAAAATTTTCTCACTTTTCTAATTTTTGGGCGTAAAATTTGTAACCACTATTAATTATATTACTAAAAATAGTAAGATTATTTGTACTCATTATAAATCGTCTCCTTATTGCTGTAACATAATTTAAGAGAAGTAATAAAGACCATTTTATAAAATTATTTAAAAAATTGCTTAGTAGTAATAATATTGCATTTCAATAATCGTCTTAAAGTGTTTAGTGATGTTGATGTGGTAAGACTTATTACAACAAATAAAATAATTAATAGTTTAAAAAAACTAAAAACACGCTTTTATATGCAACCGAACTAAAAATTAGAAAATAATTTTTCATTAAAAAAAATATTGTAACTTCATAGTAAAAAGCGTGGGGTGCATTTTACTATTTTTTCATAACTTTTCCATCATAGATATTGGCAAATATAATAATTATAACATTTAATATATTAAGCACCCCACGCTTTTTACTATGAAGTTACAATATTTTTTTAATGAAAAATTATTTTCTAATTTTTAGTTCGGTTGCATATAAAAGCGTGTTTTTTAGTTTTTTTAAACTATTAATTATTTTTCATTTTTAGTTCGTTATATCAATTAATATAATTATAACATTTAATATTTTAAGCACCCCACGCTTTTTACTATGAAATGACAATAGTAGCAAATTTTAAAATTTTTCCAACAGATTGCAACTCACTAAAAAATGTCTTCTTCATTAAGTAGCAAAGTTTGAAATTTTGCCAACAGATGGCAATCCAGGCAATGTTTGGACCGTTGCCAACATATTGCAACCCACTAAAAAATTTCTTCATCATTTAATAGCAAAGTTTGAAATGTTGCCAACAGATGGCAACCTAGGTGTTGTTTTTATAATATAATGGATTTTTTTTCCTGGCGATCAAAAACAAGATAACGGGATACTGTTTGCAGATTATTGCATTGTCATGGGTCCTTAATACGTGTGCAAAGTTTCAAAGAAATCGAATAGCTGGAAGTTGGTTAAAATTAGGCTCAAAGATTCCGTTACATCGGCAGCCAGATGGATAGATAGATTGATAGATAGATAGTTACAACCCAAGTTAATAAAAGCGTGTTAATAAAAATAATACTGTTAAGTATAGTCATAACTAAAATAAACTACAACTCTAACAGGAAATTTAGTGGCAGTTTTTTTCGGAATAGTAATAAAGAAAAGGCCAGCTAGTTATCTCAAGAAATTATTATTATCTCAAGTTAATATAAGCTTTTTTTGTTACGTTTGTATAATACGTTTAAACTGGTTTCTTAAATCTAACAAAATTTAGTTTATATTGATCAAAAACCCGTTCAGATAGAGGCAATTAACCTTAGTCGAAAAGTTAATTGTTTGCGAGGGTGTCAAATTTTTTTTTTTTTTAGTTCTTTATAAATATTTTATTTATTATTAAAAGTTTTTACAAAATTTTGGACACTACTAGGTGACCTTGGTAAAGCGTGAATAAATGCAATGGCAAATTTTGGTATGGAGTAAATTTTTTGAGATATTTTAGATATCTGAAAAACGGTTGCTGGTAGCGATATTTATCAGGTATACCTTTTTTTGTAAAAATATGGAGGAATAATATTTCTGTACTAAAATTTTAATATACCAAGACAAAAAAAACGTTATAACACTTTGAACCCAAGCAAAGGACTGCAGGTGGCTCCCTCTAGATTTAAGAAATAAACCTTAGCATATTTTAATTACCTTACTTTAAAAACTTTTAAGGACCGAATTTTCTAGAAAAATATTTTAATAAATACAGTAATTAAAAAATTGACACCCTGTATCTCGCAAACGATCAACTTTTCGACTAAGTTAAATCGTTGTATGTATTCTGGTTTAAATAATTTGCGGTAGCATTTGTACAGACCTTTTAGAGACACCCTGTATCTTGGTTAAAGTTATACTTACATACACAAAATTAATTTACAAAGTATTTACATCATTTACATTGGGCGTTCGTACCGGCAGGTTTCAATGTTTATTAAAAAGCCTTTACTAAAAAGTCGTCTTATTAAAGCCAGATTACTTCTGCATCACATTGTCATGTAATGTTGACTTCGACAATTGTCATCAGAAAATATTGAGTGCATAGAATAAGGTAAGCGTCTGAAAAAATATTTTTGGGGCTATGACCTAAAAAGTACATTTTCTAGCAACGCCTTCTATACAGGTATATATTTTGGAGCTAAGAAGGCATATTAAAAATACGTAGATTTTCGTCCAATCGAAGAAAAAATTGTTTCCCCAAGTTTTTTTTTACAATATTCTCTAACACCCTGTATGTATATGGTTAATACGTCACGATAAATGTATGTATCACTTAAAAAATATTAGGCATTCCACGAACGATTAATAATGTTTCAAAAACTCTATAAAATGATAACTAAACAAAGAGCACAAGAAAAAAATAAAAATTAAAAAAAAGTTGTGAAGATAATTTCAAAAACAACCGTATAGACGAATTTTGGTCGCATCGAGACTTTTAATTAGGTAATCATGTACCACCTGTGTTATGCATCATAAGCGTAGTCAAAAACAAGCAGGGGGTAGCTGTTCCCTCTTGCTGGTTTTGGATAATATTATCCATTTACTTAGAGATATAAAATTGTTTAGAAGATGAACAATAATAGTTACTTTAAAAACGAATAACTATTTTCGTAAATTCCCAAAATTTAAAATAAAATATAGGCTATTTTTAGTTTTTATTTGCCTACCTTCTTTTTCTGATAACAAATTTCTGAGTACTAAAAACTAAAAATATATATTTTCTACAGTGACTTTAACATTTTATCTTTTTTAAGTGATATTTTTAAATCCACGAAAGTAAAAGTAAATATTAATTTTAATATTTATTTTAAGAAAACTTTTATTAAAACACAAGTAACTTTATATTATTTAAAATTACTATTGGTCAACCACACTTAGCTCCAAATGTTTAATTCAAATCCATGAAATCCCAAAATTACAGACATTTACTACTTACTTTACAGTTTTTCATAGCCAACGCAGGTCTAATTGCCGTTTTACATAAAACAGTTTACTATTTTCTACAAATTTTATATTATTTATTATCTGACTTCATTATATTAGATAAATACGCTTTTAAACACGCTTTTATTAACTTGGGTTGTCACTATCTATCTATGTAACGGAATCTTTGAGCCTAATTTTCACCAACTTCCAGCGATTCGATTTCTTTGAAACTTTGCACACGTATCGAGGACCGATGACAATGCAATAATTTAAAAACAGTATCCCGTTAAGTTCCAGCATTTTCCAGGAAAACCGGAAAAGTGAAAAATCGTACGTTCTGACGGAGGCGCCAGATTAGACAATTGAATAATCGAACTTGACAACATTTGCCGACGGGTTGGGGACAGGGATCAAGATCGTTTAATAGGTAAGGTTGCCTCATTACGTCACATATGTACCGCACTGCTGGTTCCTTATTGGCGCCAACATAGCAAACAAGGATGTCTAGACGGATAATGCTATGAGGGCGAAAGAGCGCGATATACAATATTTAAAAATCAGCTAAAATAATCAATAATTTATTAATAGGAAATAAAGAAGTTACGGTAACAACTGGAATTAACAGTATTTAAAAGTATTTCTTTAATATTGACAAAAAACACAAACTACACTGTTAAAAACTTCATTAAATAATGAGCAAAATACATCTGTGACGTATGGTCCGCCATGTTGAAACGCTTACGAGGCAACCTTACCTATTAAACGATCTTGGACCGGGATAAGGTTGCAACACCTTAGTTAAACAAGCGTCCGTCCACCCATAGGACGCAACCCCTCGGCAAACGACAGGAAGACCGTGGGGTTAACAAGAACCCCCGATAAACGGGTACAAACCCCGTTACATGCAGACCAACCTGAAACTTGTTCGGAGTAGTTGCGTTCTGAAACCCCATGCAACAGTGAAGCTTTAAATGAAATGATTAGATTACGAAATAGTTCGTAAAACATTTCAATATCACATGACCGCAGAAAACTAATTGATATATCGAACTAAAAAATGAAAAATCAAGAATTGTGTGCAAAAAAAAGAAGGAGGAATACTGTGAACTGGTTAGTTATGGTTAGTTTTCAATTTCTTTGAAACTTAGCACACGCATCAAGGACCGATGACAATGCAATAATTTAAAAACAGTATCCCGTTATCCTGATTTTAGGACCGCCATCGCCAGGATAAATAAATTCCTTAATAATCGTTTTTAATTATGGCGAATGCGCAAGGGCAATTGATGCATAACTTGCTGCGTTTTTTTTAATTGACTTTTTTCAATTTTATAATAAAAGGTGTAAAATACATAGAAGTACGGAGTTTTAAAAGGTAAAAATTATGTGGCTACTTTAGCTTCAAATCAAGAATGCATGGCGAAGAAATTTTTTAGTGAATAAACTGGAGCATTTATTTTAAAAAACTAATTGATATATCGAACTAAAAATGAAAAATAAATAATAGTTTAAAAACTAAAAACACGCTTTTATATGCAACCGAACTAAAAATTAGAAAATAATTTTTCATTACAAAGAGTTTGTCACTTTAGAGTAAAAAGCGTGGGGTGCATTTTACTATTTTTTCATAACTTTTTCCTCATAGATATTTGCAAATAGAATAATTATAACATTTAATATATTAAGCACCCCACGCTTTTTACTCTGAAGTGACAAACTCTTTGTAATGAAAAATTATTTTCTAATTTTTAGTTCGGTTGCATATAAAAGCGTGTTTTTTAGTTTTTTTAGACTATTATTTATTTAACATTAGGTCGTTGTTTTTTCCGTCACAGAATAAATAGTAAATTAAAGGGCTTATGCCCGATTCATACTATCGGTAAGATTACGGTTCTTTCTTAGTTCGCTTTCGGTCCAATAAAATATTTTACGCGCAAAAAACCTGTTAATACTATCGTAACTGCTTCAGTCTTAGTCCGGTTTCATTTCAATACCAATACATTCCAAAGAATATTTTATCGGAGGGAGAATGGACTTCTATCGGTAGTATGTATAGGTTTTTGACTTTGCTTCACTCCGTCGTCAGTTAGTTCTATTCCTGAGGAATGCAGTGAAATAATTAAAAAATATATTTAAATAGTTAAATAATTTTATTATTTTTCAATAATATTCTTGACATTAATACTTGTAACTTACTTCGGCTGATAGCCGACTTTAGCGGAATTTGAATTTTCAAAAACTCTTTTTCATTAAACTTTTTAACTAATACATTAAAACAAATTGCGCAAACTGTACAATTCCAAATTTTTTAAAGTTTAAAATTAGCTCAAATTATTGTTTTTATTGCGTCTATACGTCAAAAGTCGGCAACTAACAGGTTAATTAGGAATAGGTTGCGACAAATCCTCGACTTTAGGCGGTTCAAGGTCGGGAACGCAAGGAAGGAAATGGTATCGGAAAAAGTTGGCAAGACTGGGAAAAGTCATTATATTTTGACAGCTGATGATTAATCTACTGGCGTCTAGAATTTGTACTTTTCGTTTTGCATTGTATTCAAAGTAATATTTGTGGAAAGATGTGATCCCAAAGGTTTTTATTTAAAATCAAAAAGTGTTTTGTAAACGGTTGTTCTACTAATACTATAAACTGTATTTCTTCGGCAGTGATGTTGACACCTATCTAATTTAATAACATAATCAAAAAATGGTCCACGTGACGTTAACACACGTCACACCAATATGGCCAAATGTTTCGACCCCTTATAGAGACTCTGGTCAATATCACGTTTGTGACAGATAGCAGATTAACAATCTTTAGCATTTATATATCTCGTTACACTCTTATTTTTCTATCTAAATTTTATACAGGATATCAATGCAAAAACTTGCCACTACGGTTGACTGATAAAAGACATAGATTAAAAAAATATGCCGAAACACTTCAAGATATTTATTTTAAACAAAAACTCCCCTCTTTTTATACCACTTACTTATACCATTTTGATATGTCTAGAACTCTGGAAGTTGTGGCATGGCTAATAGATTTGTTAATAACGGTTAACAAGGTGTTTATTAAACAAATATACACCTTTTTATTCCACCCTGTATATTATTAATTAAATATGTTTAAAAGAGCCTTTAGAAAATACCGCATTAGGTATATCTAACTTTATTAGTTTTGAGGTGGTTAAAGGGTTGAAGAAGCACCGTCCAATTTTTGTAAACAAGTTTCCTTTTAATAAATATACAGGGTGATTCAAAAATCGATTACAAAGCTTAAGGGGGTGATTTTACTTGACAAAATAAGGGTAGAGCTTCATATAATTTTTTTCAAAATGTCATTCGTTTTTGAGTAACAAGCCGTCAAAGTTTAATTTTTATTTTGGTTTTTTCGCTATATTGCATTTATTTTTTAACCAATCCAGTTGATATGCACACAAATCGAGTTTTGCAGATTCTAAAATTTTAAGACAAAAGTTCTTTTTTAAAATACCGCCAGAGGGCACTTTCCCTAACACTTAAAATTTATTTACATCATAACTTTTTTATTTTGACAGATATCGCAAAGCTGGGGGCGCCATTTTATAGACAATCAAAAACATAAAAATAAGGTACTCCTTAATAAAGTCGATAAACCTCACCGTTTAGGCAACAATAGACGTCAAAGTTTTCATCAATTTCAATCAAATTACCTACATACATACAGGGTGTCCGGTAACTCAACCGAGAAACTTTACGGGGCGATTCTAAGTAGTTAAGGGTTAAACGTATTTAGCTTAGTTAATTAAAAATATATGCTTAAAAATTGGGGTTTAAGATTCCACCCAAACATACATGCATTCATTCATTCATATCAATGAAATGGCACTTCTATCAACAAGCATACATTTTTTTTTCCCAGGGAGCCGTCTGCATGTCCGGTGGCACTGCAGCCTGAAGGCTTATTGTACCAAACTCCCGTTTTATTGTACCCATTCCAGTACCCTAGTTCCTTGAAGAAGGCGGTATAGGTCTGCTGGGTGCGTACCATATATTTCCGGGGGCACTCTAATATCCCCGAAGATTGCCTGTCTTTTGTGATCCAGTGCCTCACACTCTGACAGTATGTGGGATACTGTTTCGGTCTCTGCTCCACATAATCTGCAGTCCAGATCTCCGTTGTATAATCCCATTTTATTTAGGTGTTCTTTCACTGGAGCATGTCCGGTGAGGAAACCTGTGATCGTTCTTAGCTGATTCCTACCCATTTTGAGTAGTTCTTTAGCTCTTTTTGTGCATGGTCCACTGATGTATATTTTCCCATGCATGTGTTGAGGAAGCCTTTCCCAGTGCAGTCTTTGCTGGTCCTTTACCCAGTTTTGTACTGCACTCCGGAAGGTGCTCTTTGGCACTCAAGGACTGGTTCTGGCCCGACGTATGTCGTGGCTGACCCCTTCTAGCCAGTTCGTCTGCGTTTTCATTGCCTCGAATTCCGCAATGCCCTGGCACCCACATCAACCTCGTGTTGTTGCGTTCCGCCAGTTCCCTGAGTTCCTCGAGGCATTCTAGTACCAGCCAAGACGATACCTTGGGATTAATTAGTGCACCAAGGGCTGCTTGACTATCCGTAAGAATGTGGATTGTACAATTTGTGCGGGGCCTTTGGTTGTTAATCCTGGCACATTGTAAGATCGCAAAAATTTCTGCTTGAAATACAGAGGCGTGGTTTCCCAGTGGAAAGGTCAAACGAGTGTTTCCCATCTCACTGTAGACACCTGCTCCTGACCCTTCTTCGGTTTTGGACCCGTCCGTATACCAGGTTTGACCTCGAAGAGAGAGTCTGAAATTTTCGTTTGCCCAGTTCTCCCTTGGGTGTATTGTCACCTGAAAGGGTCTTCTGGGTACGATTTGTGGGGTCATATAGTCTGTCCTCATATCCATTATGGGACTCCTTATGATATTTTTATTTCCATGTGTCCTGATCTAACTTTTGTGTTGCTCAGGTTGTGTTTCAGTCTGTATACCCCCATTCTCGCCTCCCCTTGTACCACTATATGCAGTGGCGAGAGGTCAAGTAGGGTCTCCAAGACCGCTGTTGGTGTACTTTTAATGCATCCCGCTATGCCAAGGCAGGCTAGTCTTTGCACCTTGCTCAGCCGAAGCATAGCCGTGTGCTGTCTGGTCTTGGTCCACCAAACAATGGATGCATATGTTATGGCTGGTTTCACCACGGTATTGTACAACCAGTGAACCATTTGTGGTCTTAGTCCCCACGTTTTGCCATATGTTCTGCGAGCCAGAATTAATGCTATTTCCGCTCTTTTGATTACTTTGTCCAAATGGTGGTTCCAGGTGAGTTTTGAGTCCAATATAACCCCCAAATACTTAACCTCCCCCATCATTGGTATTTCAGTGCCTTGAAGATTGAGAGGACCCAAACCCTCTAGTTTTCTTCTTTTTGTGAAAGGCACTATTCTTGATTTGGTTGGACTGATTTTTAAACCAACCTCTTCCGTCCAAGTAGCTACTATATTCAGAGCCTGTTGCATTCGCTCTCTGACCGTAGTATTGAATTTGCCCTGGCATACAATGACTATGTCATCCGCATACCCTAAAACATCATGGTTGTTGCTCTTAAGCCTGTCTATCAGCCCGTCCACAACAAGGGTTCCAGAGAAGGGGAGATAATACTCCCCCTGTGGGCATCCCCTTGCTACCCGCGCCGACAGAGTTTCACCCAAGAGTGTCGAGTGGATCACACGGTCTTTTAGCATGCAGCCTATCCATCTGCAGCATGTTTCGTCAACTTGCCTGTGACGAATCGCCCTTGTGATCACTTCAAAAGAGGTGTTGTCAAATGCGCCCTCTATATCGAGAAAAGCTCCCAACAACACCTCTTTGTTTTCCAGAACGTACTCCACCCTTTGTACAAGGTCATGGAGTGCCGTTTCCGTTGACAAACCTGCTGTGTATGCATATTGGGCCTTGTGTAGTGGTCTGTTTACCAAGACACCCCCTCTAATATGCATATCTACCAGTTTCTCAAGTGTCTTTAGTACAAACGACATAAGACTTATTGCTCTTAGGGACTTTGCTTTATCCTGTCCTGACTTGCCAGGTTTAGGAATAAAGACCACCCTAATGTGCCTCCAGACTTTTGGTATGTATCCCAGTCCCAAACTTGCTCTGAGAATCGTGCAAAGCCTGGTGTATAATGTTATGTCGCCTTTCTGCAACATAACCGGATAGATCCCGTCAGGACCTGGTGATTTAAATGGTTCAAAGGAATCTATCGCCCATTTTAACTTGCTTTGATTTACCACTTCTTTTGCCACTCGCAAATTTTCCCCAGTACCTCTTCTTGGTATCGGGTCTAAATAGTGCTCAGTGTCTGGTGGTAAATCAATTATTTCGCACCCAGGAAAGTGCACTCCGAAAAGTTCTTCTAGTGTTTCCTTTCCGTTTTGTGTGTACCCCCTGTTCGTTTCTCTAGAGAGTTAATTGTTCTTTGAGGGTCCTTAGAAAGGATTTTTGGAGCCGAGCACATTCTGGAGTCTGTTCTACCTCCTCACAGTGCTTTCTCCATGAGTTCCTTTTTGCTTCCCTCAAAGCTTTGCTATAGCCAGTCAGGGTCTCGCGGTACTCGTCCCACTCCCCTGTTTTTGGGCTTTATTATATTTTTTTCTGGTTTCTGCCCTTAGTTTTGCGAGGTCTGTATTCCACCAGGGCACATTCCTGTTGGATTTCCTTGCAATTTCGGGACAGTTTTGGTTGAAGGCAGTCAGGATTGCGTCCTGCAGCTGCTCCGCTGCGAGGTCCAGATCTGCCGTATTACTTATCGACTTTTTCACTCGTTCTAACCCATGTTTTAGGTCTGCTTGATAAGCTTCCCAATTGGTTTTCCGAGGATTTCGATAGGTTTCTATTTCAGGACTATGACCTGAAATTGTGAAGCTAATGTGCCTGTGGTCTGAACAACTCACCTCATCAGTCACATGCCAATTCTTAACAAAACTACTTATAAAAGTAGTTGAGATTGTTATGTCTAATACCTCCTTCCTGTTAATGGTTACAAAGGTAGGTTTATTTCCTACATTTAAAATGTCTAAATTATTTGCCATTATAAATTGTAGTAGTGACTCACCTCTTTGGTTGGTGTCCGTGCTTCCCCAGGTCTGGTGGTGTGCGTTTGCATCGCTGCCGATGATGAGATGCGATCCATTGCCTCTGCATTCTCTCACCAGTCTTTCTACCTCCCTGGTTGGCGGCTGTTCGGGATCATCACTTGGCAGATAGGCCGAACCGAGGACCATTTCCCTCGTTCCTTCTGCCGTGTTGATCCTTATCTTTACCGTAGTTAGGTCCCTGAAACAGAAATTATTTAAGGGCAGTACCTTAATATTATTTCTAACTAAAATACAGGTCCTAGGGACCTGGGTGGATCTGCAGTAAATGAGCTCTCCACCTACCCCCGTAAGGCCTCTAATTTTGCCCTGGTTTACCCAGGGTTCTTGTATGAGGGCCACATCATATTCCCTCATTGATTTTGTAAGGACTGCTGATGCAGCCTTACTGTGTTGGAGGTTGATCTGGATTACTCGAATCCCCTCCATCAGGTCCCCGAATCACCCTGAAAGTTACCGTTCCCAAGCCATAAAATAACCTGAAACGGGCTGCTTCCAGGACCTTGTAGGTGGCCTCGTTGATGGAGAAGGTCAGTGTTTGGCCCCCTTCGCCCATCTTTTTGCTTTTAAGCAGCCAGTCCCCCGTCTCCAAACCAGGGTTTTGGACCGCGAGGCGGTCCCTGACCACTTTCTCCTCTGTGCCTGCTCCCGGTACAAACACAAGGACTATGGGCCTCTTCGGGAGGTCCTTTGATTCGACGACTGTCAAATCAGCCCCCTCCCAAAGTTGTCCCAGCCCTCGCACCGTCTCAGTGAGCCAGGCCTTGGTACGCGCATTTGCGCAGGTCATCCACAGAACCCCCGCGCTAAATGTAGTTCTCACAAACTGAAGCCTGTCCTGACTTCCCCCAGGGGTGTCAAAGACAGCCTGCTCCAGCCTGCTTCTGATCAGGCCTGCTTGATCCTGATTCAGGGTGGTATCAGGATGGCGCCGGTCTATGACAGCCATACTGATGCCTATTGTAGCATCCCTATAAGAGCCGGTCTGCGCGCTTGCGCCCCTGCTCTTTTAAGGATTTTTGTTGGTGGAGTGCTCGAGTCAGACAAAGGTCTTTTAGTACCCGTTGTCTTCGTCTTCTCCCCCACCTTTGATTTAGGTAACGTCGGTCCTTTGCCAGGCTTAGCCGGACCTGTTCCCAGCTTAGCCTGACTTGTACCCGACTTGCCCGGTCCTGCTCCCGGTTCATCACCTATTTTGTTGTTGTTTTGCCGGACATTTGGTATGGACTCTTTCGAGTCCACGTACCGGCTGCCATTTTTTGGGCCTTAAGAAGTTTCCTTCTTTGGGCCCCGCTTAATTTCTTGGTTTTGAGATCTATTTGATTTAGATCCCCAGTGACCTTGTCCACTTCAGGAGTGGAGTCCGCTGCCTTGGCAGCCCCTCCTTTATCCTGAGAGGAGTCCGTAGCCGAGGCTACTCCTCCTTCTTGGACACTTTGGAAGGAGTCCGCAGCCGAAGTTGCCCCTTCTTCCGTTACTGTTGAAGAGTCGCTCATTTCTGAGTCCTCCTCGGGTTTTTATTTCTACTTGTGTCCATATAGTTCCCACGAGTAGCTAGGGAAAGTGCAGTCGCCCTTGCCAGAGCCCCGCATAGCAAGGGAAGGCTAGTAAAACCGGGGTGCGCCTGGTGCCCCGGAGTCCGCATAATCATAACCAACTTACCCTTTGGCCCCGCAGTCGAGCTTTGTCAACTACGCCAAATCTTCGGCTTACGCTGTTCCACCTTGATTTGAGGGGTTTTATTGTGGTTTCCATCCACTTGGCCGGCCGGTTAAGGCAAGCCCCCACACCCCCTGGTTTTACCTCATCAACCACCATTCCAAGGGGTACGGTATATGGGTGGGTGTCCGTTTAGTTACCCTTGCCCACCCCATGCAGGAGTAGTTGCTCCAGTCTGGGTTAGGCAAAGGCTTAAGCCCTCTCACCACGACAAGGTTACCCCCAAACACCGTCCCAGGGTACTGAGACCATGTCTGAGGTGTTGGGACACCCGCGAGAGGAAACAAGCATACATACATTGGAAGTTAAATAAAAGCTTGTAAAAAATAAAAAAGTTATAACAGGCGGGCACTTCCAGTATTTAGGATACATTTTCCTGAAAACTACTAAACCGATTTTGAATAGAGAATCCAGTTTGTGTGAACCTGAACAGTTAAACTTTACCACAAAAATGTGTTCTCATAAAAGGTAAAATTGACGTGCTTCAGATTTTTTTATAATTGTACAAATAACAGAATTATTGGGAATGGCTTATTTTAATTCAAATGCTCTGTATAGAAACTTCACATCCAAACTAAACTTTTCTATCCTTTATCGTAAAATAATTAATTTTATTTAACAATAAGGAAATTAAATTTTCGCTGCACAAAAGCGACAAATAATATTGTTTACCAGGCATAATATCGAAATCGATTCTAGATAATGAAATTAATAGCAATTTCCTTAATTAATATTTGTTTTCAATAATTTAATTACGGTCGCAATCAAGAAATTTGCTTGCGGAACTGCATTATTTCTCTAATTGGATCGTTATCGGTCTAAAATATATTAGGTAGGTACCTGTTTTATTAGAATCACGCATTTGCTTTTAATATACTCCAATTAAAGTCATAATAATAGGGCAATAATCATAAGAATAATAACTTGTTTTGTTTTTGTCGTCAATTAAACAAATGGAGCTTGATATTGGGGATAGAAAAAAAGAAAATACAAAAGTTTAAGGGTTTTTTACGTAGAATTTAGTGGAGTATACACATGGTGTTTCACAACTTATCCGACAAACTTTAAAAGAATAATTCTACAATAAAACAATATGAATAAAACTTTTTATGAACATATGTCCTGAACGTCATAGTTTTTAAACTACAGAGTTTTAAAAATTAAAAAAAAAAATGTTTTTTTATAACAACTTTTATATTAATTTAGATTTTTTAAAATTTTGAAAAAGCCTTCTATGCACCAAAAGACATTTTATTGGCATATAAGAAAATAATAATTTTTATCGGTGTCGTTCATAAGAAGTTAAGGTTAAATATTTTTTAATAAGAAAATGATACGTTACTTTATTTTTTTAAATAAAAATAATTTTAAAATTCTCATTAGGTTTGAAATAAATTTGATCTATTGACATTTTTTATTTGATGCACGGTTTTTGCGCAAAAAATACTGATGACCGCATGGCTTTTTCTTTGCTGAATTGTAGTCTACAAGCTTTTCTTTAAAATACTTAACTTAATGTTGCAACTATGTAGGTATGAATCGAAAATTTTAATGAGAAGTTATACTGTTTTATGTTTTGGCAAAATCTATCAAAGTCGTACTAAATAAGACCGGACTAAAAATATTTTAAATTTGGCCTAAATAAATAAATTTACGCAGCATAAAAAAACTACTTGTAAATCGATTCATACAACAAGAGCCACAAATAACCTATTTAAAAAAGTACAGTTAACCAGTTAAGAGATTATTTACAACTAAAAGCACTACTTTAAAATTCAACTTTCTGCTAAATTGCGATTAATGTTTATAAAAAAACCCAAGTCTAGCACACTAAATTAGAGTGTCCGTTATTTCCCAAATCAATTATTTTTAGCGGTTAAACTTTTAGTTTATACCCTAAAAAAATATCCAATGAAATGGAATAACTAAAGTCATTTAGTATGATAATTAAAGTTTATTTATAGTTTTCTTTTAGAAGAATTAGGTTTAATTAATTTAATAAATTTGTGTTTAGTAGTTTTTAATTAAAGTATATTAATAAAAACACTAAATCCGTATAATAAACTTTATTAAAGAGTAGAGTTGTGATAATTAAAAAATACTACAAATCAGAAACTAGTTGATTAATACTAATTAAAGTAGCTTAATGAACACTATACGAGTCTTTAATTAAAATAGCATTACCGATTTATAGGGGTAATAAAAGGACTTTAATAGGTGTGCATTAGGGTTTATTTAGGATATGTTTGAATTTTTTTCACGATATTCCTAAATCGGTTTCAAATAAATAAAAAAATTCGTGCCAAATTGCAGTCCTCCATTTAAAGATAAACCCGGCCCTCACCACAGCCAAAGTTTTAAATGGGATTTACATGGAAAAAAATCTGTTACTATTTTGGAATTTTTAAGGTTATGCAATAATGAACGTATCATATTGACAAATAATACCTAATTCTTGTTGCAAATTTAACGCTCTTCAAAAAGGTATTTTTTGATTTTTTCTAACTTAATTGGTTCAAAAGTTATTTGATGTCAAAATCATCAAACGACAAAAAAATCATTAAGTCGCGTCAGTGAAGCATTTTTCGAAAGTCCTTATAGACAGCTTCGATTTTAATTGAGTTGTTTTTTTTTGCTATTTGATGATTTTGACAATAAATAACTTTTAAACCACTTGGGCTAGCAAAAAAATATAACATACCTTTTTGTAGAGCGGTAAATTTGCAATAAGAATTATCATTTGTCGATATGATTCGTTTATTAGTGCATACCCTAAAAAATTTAAAAGTTAAAATGAAACTTATTCCATGCAAATTCATTTAAAACAATGGCTGTGGTAAGGGCCGGGTTAATATTAAAATAAAGGGCTGCAACTTGGCACAATTTTTTTAAATTTATTTGGAACCGATTTGGGACTATCGTAAAAAAATGAAACACATCCTAAATAAGGACCACCCTAGTGTGCATTCATCATTTTTTTAATACGGAATTAAATAAAATACTGCGCACTATTGGGACCTTAAAAGCAATAAAAGCTATGTGTTGTTAAATTCAAAAGTAACTTGTTCATATTTAGCGGTACATGAGTGTAATAAACAACACAGCTTAAAATGTAGAAAAAATTACAGATATCTATTTGATAAAATGCCCTGATTAGGATTTTAAAATATAAATATGTCAAAAAAAGAGCCCGTAAAGTAATTAAAACTAAAGTTAAAAAATAAAAATTAAAAATATAACCTTTTTTGCGGTTACAGTGTTTCTGTGTAACACTGATTGCAGGTACTTTAATACTAAGGATACCTAAAAAATATATATAAATATAATGTGTAGGGGAAAGTGGGGCGGCTTCATTGAGTTTTTATATTTTGCTTTGTAGCATGCAGTATTTTAAAAGTATATCTTCTTTAATTTATGACTATATAATAATTTAACTATTATATATTGTAGTTAAACCACAATATTACTGGAAATTCACGTCAGTGAATTGGTTTTAAAGTAACTCCATTAACTAAACTTAAAGCACGTTTTATTTCCTTTCTTTTTCTTTCCTCTTTTCCTCTCTACTTTTTTCCAATTCTTCGATTCTATGTTTTTCAGGTGTGTCCGTGTAAATTCTAGATTTTCCCCGGGATCGACCCTTTTTAATTTGACTAGTTCTTTGAACTTTTGGCAGAGGCCTTATAATTTCTGGTGTCTTTATTACTTTCGAAGTTGAAGGCAAACAATTATCATTATTAATTAAGGCAGTTGCAAGTGGTTGGGAAAGTTTAGAAGATCCCAAAGAAATGGGTTAAGTCAAAGAAGAAACTTTACCATGCTTATTAGCACTTATACCCTCATAAAACTCAGTGGCAGAATTGGAATTATACACTTGAGTAGAAGCAAAATCTTCATCATTAAAAATTAATTTATTAAAAGGCCATATTCCGGTTTTTTCAAACGCTCTGGTTATATTTCGGGCATTAAATGTTTCTAAATAGGGGACTTTTACCAGTTTTGGAATATTATAAATATTTATTGTTTTTCCTGGGTTAGAAACATGCCAATCATTAAATGATATTTAAGATTTTAATACCCCAACATCTAACGGTTGAAGACAATGTGGCGAAAAAGAGAGGTACACAATGCCATTTTCACGACAATAGTTAATTGCATTGATAGATATGTGACTTTCGTAATTGTAGCATAAAATCAATATAGGGTTTGTCTTCGAACAGAGAGTAAACTTTTGGATATGTTATAGGACTTTAACAAAAATGTTCGAATTTATCCAACCAGATCTAGTGGCTACATGCAGTGATCCTTCTGGAGCCCCTTCTAAAAATGATCATTAAAGTGCACACGCGGGAAGACAAATAATGGTGGTATGGTATTTACATTTGTCGCTATAATACCGCCAAATGTAACCAGCTCCCCTCTCTGCGGATACTATTTGACCAACCTGTTTTTGACTTTTATCAGCTAGGACTTTGGGTGTATTGAGAACAGTTGAGATTCCAGATTCATCAAAGTTGAATATGCGGTCTGCGGTAAAGTGGTATTTGCTGTACATTATGTCAAGATTTTGAAAGAATTCATTGACCGCCGTTCTATTAAAACCAAAAGATCTAGCAGCGCTAGTATTTTCAGGCTTTCGCATGCTTAAACTACTATAGCGTGTGCGAAAACCAGCTAGCCAGTCCACTCCTGCTATTTTATTCGTAACCCAACTCAAAGGATGTTTAATATTGTTGGCATTTGCAAATTTGTAAGCAAGTTTTCTAACTTGATTACATGTTAGTCCAAAATGCATTTTAGAGCAATCTAAAATATACTTATTTAAAAGATCTTCTTCTTGAGATGTAAAAACTTGGCTTGATGAAAACTTTGACTGAAAAATGCGACTCTCTGTCTTATCTTCTTTCGATTTGCAAAGTTTAATAACTTGGCTCTTTAGTGTTTGTGCATTAACTCCGTATTTGGCAGCTGCTTTTCGAAAAGAGATTATATGTCCCATAACATCAGATATAGCTAACGACATTGCCTTCTCATTAACCTCCCCGCTCCTAGTCCCCTTCTTCTTATAATTTCTAACCATGATTGTCTGTGAAACAAAAAATGACAATTACAAAAATAATAAAGTGCAAGAGGCACATTCATACAGTATGAATGTGCCCCATGTACTTGTGTATGAATCTATCCCATCAGGTGTTAATTATTAAAAAAATATGTATCGAAAAAACTGTCATCATCTATGATAATTGACACTTTAAATTAATAAGTCCTTTATATTATAATTAAGAATAAATAGCAATGATTAGTCTAAGCAATAGTAACTAGTGACAAAATATGTCCAAAGTAAGGTTATGAAATTACTTACGTGGGGCAAAAATACGTTCCGTGCTGTACACACGCTCTTTACGCGCCGACTGATCTGAAATTTCACTAGCGTGTATAGACACATAAAAACTGCGCACCCCCACTTACGTTATTATTTTACTCTGTGCCTAACTTCAGATAAACCCAGTGTATGTAGGTGCCCTTTGTATGAAGCCGCCCCACTTTCCCCTACGTGTTTTATTTGTAAATAATAAAAAAAAAATACTACCAACAAAATAATTTTTTGTAAAAATACTTTTAAAAGCTTAATTTACGTAAATAAGAGGTTCATTTAAAGTTAATAATTTGTACATTGACAAAATATTAACTGACTGTTGCACAAAAGCTAGACAAACGCAGCATCGACAAAATTTTCAAGCCCCCATTCCAATCAGAATGCAGAACACTTAAGCGGCCCACAGAAGTTCAATATTATTGTGCATATTTTACAATATTATTGACCCTTTGTGGTTTATATTGAGAGCTTGTACAATATATTGTGTCAGTCAAAAACAGTTTGATTTGTATTGTGCAATGGTGATTTATTGTGCGGTGTGTGGGTAAAATTACACAATTATTTCAGTTTTCAAATACGAATGAGTATTTGTTTTACAAAAGTAATTACACAAATATGGGTTCAAAAGAAATAGAGAAAGAAATAAAGGTTTTTTTTATTTTGAAATATGTTTCAAGCAGCTACTTTTTTCCTATCCATGTTTTAACCAGTAGTTACAAAACAAAACTACTTAATTAAACGTATTATATTAAAAATTACTTAATATTCTTAAATAACTAATATGGCAGTCTTTAATAGCTTTTATTATACTTTTAATAGCAATCATTAGACGGATCCTATAAAGTGAATTTAATTACCATAGCAACTTCGTTTAATAGGCGTTATTAAAAAATTATAGTAATATTTTAGTATTTAATTGTCATTATTATGAAAAAGTAATTAAAGACTTTAATTGGCCGATTTGTCTCAGTATAAAAATGTGTTTTAATTTTGTTTATAATATGAAGTATATTTTTCGTATATCAATTATGGTCTTTAATTGTAAAAGGAAATATAATTTTATTTATTTAATTTTTATTGATTTATAAGTTATTTTTGTATAGATTGTTATTAGTTTATAAGTTATTTTTTGTATAGATTATAAATAAGTAGTAATTAGTCTTTAATCCATTAGGAAGATAAATTAGGCCAGCCCATAGATATTTGGGCTTTCTGGAAAAGTTTTTTTCCCGGTTCTCCTGTTTTTATTGCATGTAAATCACTCATGTATAATATTTTATTTAAATTTTTTGTATTTTTTTCTGTATGTAATAAAAACCTTCATTCATTCATACCATTAAATGTAATACTTTTAAACAAGGCCCGCAAACTTATTTCCACACTGAAGTTTAGCCTGCAACATGTCAAAGGTTGCTCATACCTGCTCTATATGATTTTTAATTTTATAATATTACGCCTTCTTTTGTACACAATTTTTAATACACCAACAAATTAGCACACAATATTTTATGAACACTATAACTATACTAATACTAACCAGAACTAATTTCACACGTTTTTTTAACTTAATTGCAAATCTTTGACTCCTAAGCGCTGCAACCATGCATACACATACATATCAAGGGTCACAAAGACAGACAAGAAATTGCCTAATACTATTAACTTGGTAAAAGGCGCAGTCATTTTTTAAATAATATTATGGGATTAAAAGACCAATAATTTTCATATAATATTTTGTAAGTAAACAGAGTTTATTATTATTATTTCGGCAAAAACCGCACCGTCTGTTTTCAACCTCAGTTCACCGACACCATTGGCTTTTAAAATTAAGCTGGCAACGTTGTTATGAAGCCCTCATCGGCATAGTTTTGAACTAGCCTAGACGAACATGACAATTCATAGTCAAGTTTTTCTTGCTGTTGATGGAATTAAAATATAATTTTTGAATTTATTTTTATGATTTATTAAGTAAATGCAATAAAAAATACAAGAAGAATTAGTCTACAACATGATCTAAGTGTCCTGGTGGTTGTCATCATAAAATCCGTAAAAAATCTGCCATGAAGCAAAAAGTGCAAAGTCGGATTTGTTATGCCTGCAATTTAAGCGTAAATATTAAAGAACTTACATTTTGTGACTTTATATAAAATAACGCGGAATGTTAGCTGGTAACTACTCTTTGTTTTATTTAGGTTTTTAGACTATGATACCTAATATTTTGTCTGAAATTTAATGTTCCCTGTTTTCAAAAGTACTTGCCTCTAGCCGAGATATAAATCCAAAATCGTATATTTCTGTAAATATGGTAAATATTTTAAACATTTTTGATCTAGATAACCATTTTTATCATTTAAAAAGGTAATTTTATTATTTCCTAAATTAGTAAATCCGAACGCACAGATCCACTATTATACTAATTAGGTAATGAAATACTAGTAACTTGTTTTATGTGCATAATTTAGAGTTTAAGCTTATATTTTACTAACGGCTAATAAAATGTGGTAGCAAAATTCTTGGACAGTTATGTATAAAAAATCTATAAAGAGTGTTAATAAATTGCCGGGCTTATTTATGGCTGTTTTTATGAAAAAGTTAGTATAAACATTGGTCCGAAATGTTTCCTTCTCAAGATCTTAGTTAAGTAAAATTAGCTAGGCTACAAATTTACGTTATTTATTAGGGAACTAAAAGTTGTTTTTACATAATTGCTAATTAAAAATTATAAAATTTAACTTTTTAAACAAAAAAACCCTTATGTTTTTTCTGTGGTACAGAAATACGCAATTTAGCGGATTTATTTTTTTCTGAAATCTAAGCTACTTAAAAATAATCATCAATTAATTCAATCTCATCAAAAATATTTTATTTTTATTTCCCCAATTAAAAAGTATATAAAAATTAAACTAAAATTAGCGGCGTACAATAATTGTGTTAAAAATAATAGTTTATGTGCCACTCGAGGCGCAATTGGATTAAATAACTATAAATAGATTAGTTCTAAACAAGCCCCCAACTGTTGTTAATATCGCTACCAAATTTTATTTAAAGCAGGAAAAAAATGTTTTGGAATATAAAAAAAACTTTTTTTTAACAGTTTTATACCCTGTCTTCTGAAAACAATGCATTTTCGAATCTAAGTTTTTAGAGAGGGTTAGGAAAATAATGTTCGTAACTTCAATGGGTTTTTAAATGGACTAGCAAAATCTCTCACACAATTGGCACCGTCGCGTCGTACCCAGCATGGTGTCGGTAGGCAAAATATTTATACCTAGGTCGAGAAAAATTGTTTGATAGTTTCTTGCATAATATAATGCAAGTAATGTTAAACCAAATTAAAATCACATTTAAATTTTAGTATGTATTTCTGTATAAGCACGTGCATTTTAATACAAAAAGTTTTAGTACGTGATAAGTACGTTATCATTGCAATTCTAAAGAAACTAGGCGCATTTTCTGAAAAAAAACAAATAATATTGTGTTTAAATTTAATCTTTCAGAAAACCAATAAAGCCTAAAATACTTTATTATATGGCTAAACATTTTTTACTATTCTTTTTACCTGGTTAAGATACCTAATAGGTGTATCTTTTACCAGTTTATTTTTTCAAAAGTGTGAGAGCATTCAGGTTGTCCCAGCGGCTGATATTACTTAGTTAAAAGTCACTTTGAATGCAGAGCTGATTACTGCTTTTTCGAAGCTGCTGCTTGCTTAGCGTAAAAAATGACCGCTGTCGCTTTTCAAACAGCGGATTTTGACATTTGATATTTGAAATAAAAGCTTGATAATAATTATGATAAATATTTGTTTTTCTGATACCTAAATATTTTAGTTTTCTAATAACTTTTATCCAACACTTACATATAATATCTACATAATTGATCAGATTTTGAGGATATAAAGTGTACTATAAGTCACTAGTGAGCTAAAGTACCCTTTAGCTCACTAGTGAATTATAGACTTTAGCTCACTAGTGACTTATACTAATTCTTTATTACTTCCAACATTTCACAATTAAAAAAATAACATAAAACAACTAATATATTATACTACAATTTATTCGTGTTTATATTAACAGTAATTGTTATATTAGATTTATCTTGGACAACGTTACATTGTGCGGAGTGTTCTTCAGGAAGTCTTTCAGCACTAGTACTTGCCTTGGTGCGCTCTTCACCCTGTATTCGTCTTGCAATCTCAAACTTGTTGGAGATGCAATCTTCTAAATATCCTTCTGCCACGGTAGAAAACTTCCACCCGCCATGGCGTTTAAGGTTGGTGATATCGGCCCCAGCGTTGACTAGAAGTGTCGCTGAAGAACGCCGCATGCTATGACCACTATATACGATTTCATCAGGTAGTTGCAAATAATGAGCAACTACTCTCGGAATTTTCGAAATTTTATTTATTCCCACGCATTGCCTAGTGCATTTGCCTTTTTGAAAGTTGACAAAAAATCTTTTGTGAGGCGTGTTCTCTGGCCTTAGGGACACATATTTTCTAGATAATTCAAGCACATTTACCAAAAATCCTTCTTTTAAAATTGTAAAGCTTCTCGATTTGTTCGTCTTGGTATCAGGTATAGAAACATATATGTACTGGCCTTTATCTACTATATCTTCAATACTTAAGCGAGTTAGTTCGTCACAACGGCATGCACCAGCGATTCCCAATATCAATACAACCTATAAAAATCCGAACAGATAAATATTTAATACCAGAAACTAAAGTAAATTCATACCTTTGACATTAAGTGCTCGGCGTCAGGTGCCTCAGCCAAAATTTTTCGATGTATTGCCTCTCCAGAATTTTTGCCTTTTCGGTTTGAAATTTCTTGAATTGCACTTCAAATAAGCGACAACTTTTTCATACCTCCCTATATCCACGTTCTTATATACTTTTAAGGTCGTTTTTATCATTGAATACTTGGTCCACATTGATGAGGGAGCAACTTTTTCGATAAAAACAGAAAGTAAGCCATAATAACATCTTCATTTATAGTACCAACTCCTCGCCTTTTCCTCCATGCTTCAAAATCTTTAAATTCTTTATTGTACGTTAGTTTTGACTTCTCTGGAATTAAACTGCATGTCGCTACCGCAGCTTCTTCCAAAATTTCCGCAGGAACTTCACAATTTTCCATTTCGCAAAGCATTTTTATGTTTGTCTACAAAGCTGTTTACTAAACAAACCCGTAAGTTACAAACAAAATGCATTACAACCAAACAAGCTTGCTTTCCAAAAAATACAAAATTTTGTTGCTGGTGTTGACAATGACAAGTAACAAATAATGGATGACGTTTTCAAATTATTTTCGATATTAAAAACGATTTATACGAAAGTGTTGGATAAAATTTTGTGATTAGACACGTGAGTTATTACATATAAGTCACTTAAGAAAATACCTCTCTCGCCCTTCGGGCTCGAGAGTTAAACTTTTCTTGCGTGACTTATATGTAATATAACTCACTTATCTACTAAATAACTATTAAATCCTAACAAATATTATGGATAAAAAAGCAAAGTATGGTACAGATACCCATTTTTTGGTCGAAAATGATGAAGGAAATCCTATTATAGAAAATAATATAGTTTTGTTACAAAGGATAGAAGGACTTCGGTGAATGGCCTTCCAAGATTTTCTTAATAAATTACTTATAAATAAATAAATAAATAATATAGTTCTGTTACGAAGTATAAAGGTTAAGGATAATTTAATATTTAAATGTACTATTTCGTAATGTTTTATTGAAATTACCATGGTTATTAACTATGTTCGTTAAATTTTTAGATAAATTTCTTGTTTTTATTCCTTTATCCAACACTTACATACAATATCTACATAATTGATCAGATTTTGAGGATATAAAGTGTACTATAAAGTCACTAGTGAGCTAAAGTACCCTTTAGCTCACTAGTGAATTATAGACAATACAAAATTTTGTTGCTGGTGTTGACAATGACAAGTAACAAATAATGGATAACGTTTTCAAATTATTTTTGATATTAAAAACGATTTATACGAAAGTGTTGAATAAAATTTTGTATTAGACACGTGTGTTATTACATATAAGTCACTTAAGAAAATTACCTCTCTCGCCCTTCGGGCTCGAGAGTTAAACTTTTCTTGCGTGACTTATATGTAATATAACTCACTTATCTAATAAATAACTATTAAGTCTCCAAATAAACTAAATTTTTGGTATTACATTAACGATTTAATACGGTTATTTATATTATTTACAGTGTACCAACGTAAGTTGGCGTCATATGGGAAACTTTTTATTGTTAATTTTATAAAAAAAGTTATTCCTTATTAGAAGTTCTAAATGGTCAAAAAGCTAAACAGCAATCATCAGATATCAAATTGAATCAGTCATCTACGAGGTTTGACCAAAAATGTTTTACTGGTTTACTACAAAAAAATTAGGACGTTCTAGAGAAATTTCAGTCAAAAACCCCTGAGACCGAGTTTCATTAAAATATTTAAAAACTTATTAAAAATTATATATAAAAAAAAGATTGTGACTCTGACACCCTGTATCTTCCTAATTATCAAGTTTTGGATATAGGTATGTTTGGTTAAATCTTGATAATTTGGCATAAAGAATCTATGGTTTTTCTGTGTACCATTAATTAGCGGACACCGTGTATACAGGGTTGGTAACTTTGTTATTACTCGAAATACGAAATAGGTTAAATTAGCAAACTAATAGCATTTTTTACGCTCCTTAAGACTAAGAATTAGAGATAATCCGGGTTTAAAGTTATATAGTTATATACCAAAATACCCTTTTAAATACACCCTACAGTTTATTAACATTTATAAGATCTTTTAAATTTCTTTAAAAAAAGTCTACATGTAATATATCCAATTTTCCATTCTCAGTTTGATAGTAAACTAGATTTTTTATAAAAGACAATATCACATTTGATATGTGTATCTTTTATAGTTTTAAATATATAGGATTTAAAATCTAAAAAGCAAGACAGCCCCACAAAAAAACAGTTTATACACAAGAATCAGGCATTCATTTTTCCATGTATTTTTTACGTTGAATCCGATTCCGAGCTGAGAAATGGTCCTACACGTCTGGAGTTGGCCCCATGGCCTCTATAGGCCCTAAAATATGGTTTCCGGAATAAGGCGGGGTCGAGGGTGCATTCTAAAGCCAAAACCGGATTAGTGCTCGACAGGTCTACGGTAAACTGAAATTTTCTGTTTGGGACCAGAAAAGTGACCCTCTAAGGGCGAGAAAATCGTGTTTTATACGTTGCAATCACAACAGTGACATTTTCATCTACATTTCTATCAGCGTATCTCACACACTCTAGTACAGTCCGATTGGTTAAACATGGAAGAGGGGAGGGAGTTGCATCAGGCATGCTTTTTTAATAAAATTATCTTTTCTAAACGTCCATCATATCTTTATAAGCGTATTGTTTGTAGGACTCATGTACATAATATTATTATTAGATTTAGAGGTAAAATAACACCACCATATCATCGAACCGCAATATTTGAGCGTAGTTTTTCATATAATATTGCCAAATTTTATAACTCTCTGCCGCAAAATTTAAAATTTCTTTCACAATCTGCCTTTAAAACACATTACATAAAATATATTATTAGTAAGCGACAATAACCTTGTTAAATGGATATTTTGAGTGGGAAAGAGAAAATATATTTTCTCCAATTAGTTACTTTTATTAGTAAGGTTTCTTTTTTTTCTATTTTGGTTTATTTTATTTAATATTGTAGTACATTACCTTCGTTTATGTTCTTAACTATACTTAATTATAATAATTTAAAGGGTTGAGTTTGATCAGGGAGGCATTCCAGGATGCCTCATCTGGACTCCGCCTTTTTCTGAATTTAATATATTTTTCTTTGTATTATTGTTTGTTTATGTAAGATATGAAAATTCAGAAATAAAGAGATTTATTATTATTATTGTTATTATTTAAATTCTGTACTTTACATTATACGCGAAAAGTTTATGGCCTATTGAAATTCCCAGTTTGGGACCGGGAAAATGACCCCTTAGGGGCCAAATAATCGTTTTTTAGACAAAGTAATCACAACAGTGGGATATTTATGTACTTCTAGATTCTAAAACTGATTTTGTGCTCGAAAAGTTTTTAAAAAGCAGAAAATACCAGTTTGGGGCCGCGAAAATGATCCCTTAGGAGCCGAAAAATATTAATATTGACGTCCCAATCGCGACATTTATAATTACATAAAAATGTCATCGTTGTGATTGCTACGTATGAAACACGACTTTTTGGCCTTTAAGGGATTATTTAGGTCCCAAATAGGGAATTTTACTTGGGCATTAACCTGTTAAGCAGAATCTAAGCTGCATAATTTAAAAGTACAAAAAAATATTGTTGTGATTGCTATGCCTAAAACACGACCTAAAACACGATTTTTCGTCCCCTAGGGGATCATTTTTTGGTATCAAGCTAAAAATTTTAACAGGCCATAAACTTTTTTGGGCACAGTGTAAAGTGCAGAATTCAAATGTACCTACATAAATATATCACTGTTGTGATTGCTACGTCTGAAACACGATTCACTCACTCCTAAGGGATAATTTTCCCGGTCCCAGACAGAAAATTTCAGTTAGTCGTAGACCTGTCAAGCACAAATTCGGCTTTGGCTTTAGAATGCACCTACGAATCCGCCTTATCCCGAAAACCGTATTTCAGGGCCTATAGAGGCCCCTAGGTCCAATTCCAGACGTGTAGGGCCACTTTTGAGCTCGGAATCGGATGCATGGGAATACATATGTATGTCTGACTCTTGTGTATAAACTTTAATTTTTTTGTGGGGCTGTGTAATAAATATTTTCCCCATTTTATTTCTGACAGCAAACTTATAGCTTATAGCTTTTGGGGCAGTGATATAATGTAAATTTAACATAATTTTTGAATTTAAATGACCATATTTCCAAAATTATAAAAGATAGATATATAAATTGTGGTATTTTCTTAAAGATCTTTAAAATATCTATTAAATGGTAATGCAATATAGAGGGTGTTTTCTTTTTAAAAATGCCAGTTTAAAATCAAATTCCGTATATCACATTTAGACTTTTAAAGAATTTTGAAAAATATTTTTAATGGTGACAAAATATTTAATGTATTTCACTCAAAAAAGTTATTTTATTGTATAACTCAAAAACCTGTGATAATTACAAAATTGTGTAACCCTTCTTAAAAAAATAACATACTTAATAGTAATCTCGTTGGCACCCGGTATACCTTTTTCTTACTGCGGTATATTCTACTGTTTGACAATATTTTTAAATCGATAATAACCATCTGTAAGTTTTATTTTCGGTTTTATTTTATTTTTATTATTTTAGAATTTAATAAAATTTTCACTTAAAACAATGCATTGCATGTTTTGCCTATGTAATTTCAACTAACAGCCTGATTTTAAATACCATGACGATCTACGATATTGACAGAAGGTATAGTTTGTAAAACCAACTACCTATTTTATTTTTATTTTCATTTATGGAAGAATGCAGAACAAGAAATCAAGAAATTAAATCACGTTTGAAAGTTTGTAATTTGTGCTATAATTTTTTTTTAAAGTGACTTTTTAAATTAAAATTAATTAACTTTACCAAATAATTTTGTTAAAATTTGGGTCTAGCAGAAAAATTTACCTAATTAAATAAAATAAAACCATTTTTACATCCAAAAGTATAAACTTCAAACACAAGCATGCAAAAATGTTTATTTCAATGTATAAACATTATTTCATATAAATTAAATATGTTACCAACTAATTTTGTAACATTATGCTTTAAAGTATTTACACAACAATTCTATTTCTCAAATAAATTATATTTTAATTTAAATTCTTTTTATTTAAAGCGCTTTAAATTAAAATTAATTTTAAATATTTTGAACTAAAGTATTCTTGACCTGCCTAAAATTTAACGTATTTAATTTCAACTTTTTATAGTTTTGTTTTTAGTCCCAGAGCTAGTGCACCCTTCGAGTAACGTTGGGCCTGTAAGGCTGGAAATTTCTATAGTGATGAGTCATAGCATGCTAAGTATGAAAATCATCACCTGGCAGGCATCACCCTGAATATTTTTAAAGTTAAGAAAAATACAATACTTAAAGCTGTAAGTTTAAAATTTTTCCAGAATTTAGTTCATTCATAGTAAGGTTTGAAAAATTGACAGGCGTTTTCAATAAGCACAAGTACCTGCCAGGCAAATTTAAAAATGTGACTGATTTGAATGGCAATATTTTCAAAACTAATAAAGTTAGATGTACCTAATGTGGTGTTTTCCTAAAGTTATTCTAAATATCTCTAACGGTGATACTGGTGATAATATACAGGGTGGAAAATAAAAGGTGTCTTTATTTTTATTTTTAATGAGGCACCCTGTATATTATATTAACATTAAAAACATCTGAAAAAGAGCTTTAAGAAAATGCCACATTAGCTACTACCAACTTTATTAGTTTTGGAAATATAGCTATCCAAAGCAGCCACACCTTTCAGTTTGCCTGGCAGGTACTTGTGCTTATTGAAAAGCCTGTCAATTTTTTTAAATCTTACTATGAGTGAACTAAATCCTAAAAAAAACTTACAGCTTTAAGTTTTTTTGTTTTATTCTTTCTTAACTTTCCAAAATACACAGGGTGATCATGTGCAGGGCTGATGCTTGCCAGGTGATGATTGTCGTATCTAGCATGCTATGACTCATCACTATATAAATTTCTAGCCTTACAGGCCCAAGTTTTCTCAATGGTTTACTAGCTTTCCTACTATTAGTTGTTATTATAATTAATTAAATTTCCAATAACATTATGCTATAAAATGTAAACTAATAGTGCGCGCCAAATAATTTAAGTATCCTGCCAACTCCATTATGTCTTTTGTTTAAACAATATACCGGGTGCTAAGAAGATTACTACCAAGCCTATTATTTCTTGAAAAGTGTTACACAATTTGGAATTTTTGGTCGGATGTACGGTTGGCTAGGATGTAGATGTCTAATGTATTAGATATTATGTAGAACATCTGGTCTAACCAAAAGAACTTTTAAATTTGATATTTTAAATTGAACACATTATATACAGTGTGTCCACGGATGGACTTAACCTGAAATTTTTTATTTTTAATATGTCTTAAAAAAGCTATTTTTATAAAAAAATTGTTTTGTCTAAAATGCTAAAAGCTATATTAAAAATTACCCTAGGATATACTGGGTGCTTAAAAATTGCTAGTATATTATTTTAAAAATAAAAAAAAAAGTGAAAAAATATATTTTAAAAAATGCTTAATTAAAAAACATAAAAGAAGTAGTTAAAAAGTCCTAAACACTTTTTTAGCGCTAATTGTTAGGTGAAAAAATTAGTTGTATACCAAAATATATATTTAATAATAATTTAACTTTTTAGATGCATACAATATAAAGTAAAATAAAAGTGGATGTAAGTAGTGATACAAAAAGTAACGATTTATTTAACAAGAAAAATAAAAGTTTTATTATTTTATCACGCTTGTATAAGTAATTAAAAAAATCCATGACGGGAAAAAAATTGACATTTTATCTCTGTTGACAGGTACAAAAGTGTGACTTTTTATAAAATTACTTTTTTCCGGACAAACATACACGTAATTTGAGGTAGATATTTAATTTTAAAATATATTAATATACCAAACTTATATTTCCTTTATATCCAAAGTAAAATCAGACCTTTTTACCTTTAAAGTATTCAAAATAACTACTAAACAAAGACTTTTAGTTCTAACCTTATAATTTAAATATGTCAAGTCAAGAAACCACATTGACAGATATATCATAACTTCTTTATAGGTTTTCATAGTGGTGCAAGGACTAATTGTTGTTTTAAATACAAAAGCCAACCAGTTTAAAACTTCAAATTTTACATAATTGTCTGACTTTAATATATTTAAATATTATGTTTTTTATAACATTAAATCGTCGTTTTTTCCGTCACAGAAAAAATTGTGTATTATACACGGAAAAATTTGAGATTTTAGCTCTCGGTTTACTGTCTCCCTTCGCTTCGCGTCGGAAGACAATTCAACCTCGAGCAAAATCTAGAACTGTTTTCCTTATATAATAAACAACTATTAAACCGATTTTACTTTAATTTTTTAAAATAACATTTTTTTAGTTTTAAATCTTCCTGTATATTATAGGATGATTCTTTTAACGCTTTTATTAAAAAAATATGTTTTTAAGTTAATCACTTTTTTATTAGGTAGTCTCAAAAATATGTTTTCCTTTTTTCTTATTTTTCAAAGAATGTTTTTCTGATTTTGCACCACCCTGTATATCCTACGGCAATAGCTTTTAGTAATTTTTATAAAGAATAATTTTTGTTCGATATATTAAAAATATATTTTTATAGGTTTAGTTAGGTCCATCCGTGGACACACTGTATTTCTCTATGAATTAATTTTAAAGACAATTTTTAGAAAATACATGTACCACATGTTATACATATTTTAATTAGTTTTAGAGAAAATTGCGTTCAAAAATGCCATGTTAACCGCAATTTGTATCGATTTGGTAAAAAACAAATTAGGGTGAAAAAGGATTAATGCGATTTTTACACAGATTTAATAATAACATCCTATTGCTGTAAAAATACAATTGCCGGTAGCTCTGATTCTTTATTTATGCCCTTATTTTTAATCCGATCCGATCCGAAAACATATGTATCGTTAAACTCGTTAAGAAATCCTTTTTTAAAAAGTGCTTATCTAAAAGGGTTACTATTTAAAAAATAATAGTTAGACACGGAAATATCAATTTGCCAACTTGTTTAATTCATATCTTTTACACTAGTCATTAAAATATTGCGATTGTATTTTTCTAACATCACCTGGGGTCGATAAAATAATTTCCATCTAATTATGGCCCCCTAGATGCAATATTAAAAATGGCTCCCAAAAAATAAAGTAAGCCTAAAAATTTTTTAAAATTTGACATTACTATTTAGAATTGTCTTAGAATTAAAAAAATTACTTAAATATACAGAGTGTTTCATTTAAATATTTTAAATTGTAGTCATTTCCAATTATACCGGAAGTGTCTGGCAAAAACAATAATATGCGGAAACTCTTCTCTTGTATACTATAGTCTAATACTTTCGAGTTATGGCTTGTCTAATAAGTTCATTGACATTCGGTATATCCTATTTCTAAACCTAAAGTAGTTTTAACGTTATTAATGGTGAAAAGTTTAAACGAAAAATATATTTTATCTGCTATTATTAAGGCTGCCTAGCGATTCATTCTTAATACCTTAAAAACTATTAGGTTTAAAAATAGAATATAATTACCAAGATAGATAAAAATTAATCTTAAGTTTAAAACTTAAGGCCCAAAATACTGGTTTTCCTTTAAATTCTTCACTGCCAAAATTTAGTTTCTGTGGCACTTTTACGGTGATAGAATAAAAGGTTTATTAAATATTTGTAAAAATCGCATTACCTCTTTTGATCATTATTTATTTTTTACTAAATCAATAAAAATTGCGGTTAAATTGGCATTTTTAAACGTCAATTTTTTTTTAATTGCTGTAGAATTTATTTATCGAAAATATAGGGTGTTCCATTTCAAATAGCAAAGTTGGGAGCATTTTTGTTTAAACCGGATTTGTCACATAACATCTAAAACATTAGAAATCCGCATTCTATCTAACCATATATCCGACCAAAATTTCAAAATCGTGCGACACTTCTCATGAACATTATAGGCTTGCTAGTAATCTGGTGGGCACCCGGTAGATTATAATATCTTTAATGTTTACTAACTAATGCACATCGGTGTAACTAAGGTAGGTCAGAAAAGGGTAAACCCCCATGAGTTGTCAGGCTTCCCCAAAAAATATTGTACGTATATCGTACATATAACGTTTTAGCGGCTTTTATAGTCAAATCATGCATTAAATCTCTTTTACCTGCTGCAACGAGTCCGCCGATCTAAGCAGATCAAAATCAGGGGTTTTGGCTTACACCGCTTTTGTCTTTCGCTGGATGGCGGAGTGAACAATACACATCCTAACCCAATTACTTTCTATCCTTTAAATTCCCTATGGTCGGCCAGTTCATTTGCACACCTTTATACAGGTCGAGGGGCATCAATAGGATCACGGAGACGGTAAAAGAAACAGGGTTGTTTAAACTGGAGCAAAGTTGCGTATTTTTATGCTTAACAAGTTTATTTGAAGAGATTTTTTTAAAACAATCGTCAGATTATCATTGCCACTTATTTTGTTTTATAAAAACGGTTTTATCCCAAACGTTCGAGGAAATTTCTCGTTCGCAGGTAAGTACTTATTCATTTTCTGACGTTTGAATTAATTAAACGTATTCTTTTTATGTATAAGTAAATTTATGTAAATTGAATTAATAATAAATAAATAAAAAGAATAACAATGAGTAGTAATAGAAAAAATGAATGCATACTTACCCTAAATTAAAAATCTCCACGGTCGTTTGAAATAAAATCGTAATTTTTATTGACAAAATAGTAAATGATGGTTTTTAGGTTCGAAACGTAGTATTAATGGAAAATGTAATATGTCGTTAGGTTTATAATGATTATACGAGTTTTTTAAGTTTAAAACCAAATATTCCGCTTTGTAAATTGGACAAATTATAATCACTAGCTAATCGTGAGGGAGTAGGGTGGGCGGTCCTCCAGTTAAAAGGGCTCCCAAAAAGGGTTATTTATATAAAAGAAGGTATAGGTAAATAATGTTAAAAAAGTTAAAAGATGAACCACGACCATATCATATTATATGACGTAGTGTAAAGGACCCTGTTTAAGGTAAGGGTTTTTATTTTCTTGTTCATTTTTTCCAACAAACACCATAGTTATTTTTGTACCAAGAGCATAAAAGTGCTTTACGCTAGGGCGTAAAGAGGTGCAAACAATACTTTTTGTACGACTGAAATTAATATACAAGCATTATCTGTAGTTAGGAAAAAAATTTCCAGCTTTTAATGTTTTAAGTTGTAATCAGTATACTTTTAACATATGCTTAATTACATAAATTGTTGTTTTATCAAAAAAAAAAAAAAAATAGGCATTATTTAATTCTATTATTGTTTTACAAAATTATAAATGCGGCGTTTTTAATAATTTTTTGCACTAGGGCGTAAAAGTGCTATTTTACGCCCTCATTTATAAATGCGGCCGTTTTTGATACTTTTTGCCCCAGGGCGTAAAAGTGCTGCCCCTCAAATGGGGGCGTAAAATTGTATTTTACGCCCGATCGTACAAAAATTTATTTACTAATACTAAATAAAAAAATGCCTTTTAATGTCTTAAAAATTGCTAGAGCATTACTCTTCAATTGTTTCGCCTTTCTAGGGCTTTGTCAGGAGGACTTTGTATACTAAGTTAATAAAGAGAAATATTTACAGACAGAACTAATTAACACATTTTTCTTAAAAAAACGTCTATTAAAATATTACTAAGGGTTGTTACAATGCGGCCCAAATGCAGTAATACATTTATTTATAATTGGCATATCTGCGAAATTTATTTGATTATTGGAAGACAGAGTTGTATTGCATATAAGTGATTTTTTTATTTATAGTTGTTTATTTAAATTATTTTTTTACCTTTGTTTTGTTCTATACAATGTGTTAAAATTATTGTACTTTTTAAACTGTTAAAAATGAATGTTTTGTGTCCTTTTATTCTGTTTTATGCTCATTCCACTTTGACCAATATATTTCGCATTACATTCTGCACAATTAACTTTATACACCTATTTAATTTTTCTGCTTTGTCTTTATTGTTGACAAATAATCTACCTAGGTTACTCTTATTTACTGATACAGTTTTATACATTATAATTGATGTTTGGAATATAATTAATAGACTTAAAATTATTGTTTTTAGGTTCCGTAACACTATATAACTTTTTAGTAATTAGCTTTTGATTTTTCTTTGTTAACAATTTATTAATAGGTGATTCTTTAAAGCCGTTGTGTTTTGCCATTTGATTAATAATAAAGAGGTCTTCAGTAAAATTTGATTGACTCAATGGAAGAAGTGACAAGAATGTTAATTAAACTCTAAAAAGAAAATAATTTTGTCTTACATGATTGGTTCGATGCGTAATTTATTACCGTGTCTGTCGTCGTTGGTTTTCTGTAGATATCAAATGTCAATGTGGTTGTCAATATTTTTAATGTTAATATCTAAAAATTGATCTTATTCCCATTACCTTTTTTCATTGTGAACTGAACGTTGCTAATTATCAAGTGTAAAAAAATTTAAAAACTTATTTAAATTTCTCTCTCCAAATGCAAAAAACATCGTCTACATGTCCTTTCCAATAAAAAATGAACCAAAAAAATTTCCGCCAATAAAGAAGAAATTGGAGAGCCCATAGGTAGTAAACTCACAGTAAGTTAAAGTAACTAAATTGCATTTTTTTATTTCTGTTTTTGTTTTAATATCTAAGTTACAAGCACGATTTAGGTCATTAAATAATATTTTTTTGTCAGAAAATTCCCGAACTGCTGAAATTATTTAAAATTTGGAAACGGAATACTGTAAAGCATAAAATTGCGCAACTTAGCCTCAATTTAACCAGCCCATTATCTCTTACCATCTCAAAGATCCTAATCGTGCACCTCAAATGTGTAACACCCTGTATTAAATTTATAAATGCACCTTATAATTATATAGAAGACGTTTTAACGTGCATTTTATTCCGGATGTAAGTAACAGTGCAATAAGTGGTTAGTTTTTAAACTAAAGTACTTTTTTGTTTTGTTGTTTTTTTTTGCGGCTTAACATGTTTTTTGGTAGAGAAAATACATTTACGCCTATGCTAGTGCAATAAGATACTAGGAACTTATAAAATATGCTAACTTATTGTAGTAAAATTAATATTATAGGTGGGTGCCTAAAATTATTTTTTGAGAAAAAAACACTTCAATACAGGGCATTTCTAAATACATGCAAAAAAAAGTTAAGATTATTACTTGTATTAAATAAAGGGTATATAGGTTGATAATCATGAAGTCAAAACTCAACTATTAGGAAGATATCGCGGTACAAAAATGGCCAAAAATTATGATTTTATTTTTTATCTTAAAAACGACAGATTTTACTGAAATATTGCTAATATAAAAATACACATGCTAAATACAGGGTGTTTCGGGAGGAAAGGGAAATATTTTGGAAACATGTTTAGAAGGCCAAAATAAAAAAATTAACCCATATGTTTTAATCCGATTCCTGACCGTCTCTGAAATAATCGGTTTTAAAGTTTTTTTTGTAAAGTTTTGGAGTAATTAGGATGTGTTGTATTTCTCCAGTTTGTAGGTATTTTTTGGTTGTTAATACCTAATTTAATTGACTGATAGTTTTGACAAGCTTGGTTGTCAGTTTGATTGATTCTGAGCGTTTTGACTCGAAACGAGAAAAGATTCCATACGTAATGCCTCACACATTCACTCATGGGAAGTATGCTGCAGCTTGTATTAAAGTTGGTGGGGGTATTTTTAAAAACTAACCAGAACTAGTGGATTTTTTCTGTTTTCCTACTATTTGTTTATGTTGTTTTTAAAATAAAAAAAAGTTACAAAAAAACTTTAGAACTGATTATTTCAGAGACGGTTAAGAATCGGATTAAAACATATGAGTTAATTTCTCTTATTTTGACCTTCTGAACGTGTTCCCAAAATATTTCCCTTTCCTCCCGAAACACCCTGTATTTTGGCTTATTTTATAATTAATGAAAGTGGTGAAAATATAGTACCCTTATTGTTCTTGCTAAACAAGTTTAAAGGGAGACTTATGCAATGACATTGAAAAATACTAATGTTGCCCGATTTATTTAAAAAATTAGTTACTTTCTTTATTTCTTTAATAAACCTACTTATTTAAAATAACAAATAAAAAGTGAATCATTATTTGCCGGGATAGGACAACTTATTTTGTAAAAAATCTGTTACCCTATTAAGGGATTTGTGATATTTCTTTATTTAACATAACTCGGCAGTTTAAACACAATACTTTTTTGAGCCAAGAATTTAAAATAAAGGCATTTTTTACATTTTTCGCGATATTTCCCTAATGGTTGATTTTTGACCCCATGTTTTTCAGGCAAACTACCTTTATTTTAAACAAGAAATCATTGAAATATGCTCTATATTGGTTAGGCGGATTCATTTATTGGATGGTCTTCTTGTTGGGTACACGCCTGGAAAGAATGAGACCGCTTCGGTCCCGGTCCCGGGGTATGCGAGCTGTCCCTGTTCAGCCCTATTGACCCCTATGAACTTGCCGGTCGCCTGAAACAAAATAAAATGCTTCGAGTATTTTAGCAAAGGAAACTTGTTCTAAAAACGGATAATCAAAGAAAGTGCATATATATATATTATTAAATAAAAATAATTGTGTAGCATCAATTTCAGTTAATCTAAATAACACTTGGTTGCCTTTACTCGATCTTCAGGAAAGCTAAAAATCAACTAACTCATAATCTTTTTTGTCTTACAAATAATAAATACACCAGTTACTTATGTTACTCATGACACATATGTCAAACTATTTTCAGTTTGCGATACAAAAATAATCTAAAATGTTAATCATTTTTAATTTAAATATTAGTTAATTTTTATTTATTTTTTAACTTAATTTTTAACAGCAGTGGCAGACTTGCCACCGAAACGTCTTTTCTTAATTCGAATTTTTGGGTTTTTGGGGGTTTTTCTTTTATTTCGTTTCAGGCAACCGGCCAGTTCATAGGGGTCAATAGGGCTGAACAGGGTCATTCTTTTCAGGCGTGTATCCAACAAAAGACCATTCAATACAAGAAATCGTCTTTTAATATTTATTACCTTAAAAAAATTAATTAGTTTAGAAATAAAAACTTTGTATAAATCAGTTGGTACAAATTTTTTTCTTGTTTTTTTTCCAATATTTCCTGCCTTTTGATAGGATAAACCAAAGATGTTAGAAACCAATAACTATTTAAGTTGCAAAACGTGCTTCGTGTCGAAGAGATGTTAGTTAGCCATTTTATCCAGAAGTTGGCTTTAATTTAATTTGCAGCCAGATGTGCCAAATGGACCGGAAATACAACAGGAAACGTAAATAGGACTGGCGATTTTTAGAATTCTATACACTGTGTAAAAAAGCATGTTTATACAGTGTGTACAAGAGGACATATGGACTAAAAATTTTTGAATTTTTAATTGGTGTTTCTGAATGACTGATGCATGGTCTAAGAAGAAATAAATATAAAATGTTGCTTGGACTGGTATTACGCAGTAAAAGTTATGATTAAACATTTAAAATATAACGGCCCAGTAGTAAAGTACTTTCTATTTTTAAAAGTAGATTAAAAATGATATAATTAGGGGAGGAAGCCCTAATAACGGCAACTTTAAATATTGTGAAGTATTAGTAACACATAGGTCTTTATTAAAAACGGCGTAACTTACCCAAATCTATCGTTTATATTAAGGTATGCTTAATTTTGGATAAGTGAGCATTGTCGGTAAAAAAAATACGTTTTGGAGACCTTAACAGAGATGCCAGATAGATTAGATTACGAAACTCACCCAGGGTGTACAGGGCCGCCCACTAATTAAGATATGTTCTATTATAAAATAAAACATTTTTATATAAATAAAACTGGGCATCGGACTAAAAGGTCAAACCAAACATAAAAAAATATTTATACCATATTTTATATAAATATGATAACAACAAAAATAATTTTTGTTTTACCTAACAAAATTTTAAAAATCCACACAGCCTACTGGCAAATTTATGGTTTGATGTCACCTTGGCCAACTCACTTTTCTCTGGGCGGTTTTACTCGATACCGCAATTGATATTTTTTTAAACCTAAAAACAACATTTTAATAATACATATTAAAATACAATTATTTACCTATATTGTGATATATTAACGATGCAAATTAATTTAAACAAAATATTATTTGGCTTTTCTACAGAATAAATTTAAAAAGTTGATTTAAGATTTTAAAAATTTAAACTTTTATATATTATAAAGAACTATTCTGCTCCTACAAAATATAATAAAAGTTATGATTACTTTAAAAATATATATAATATTTAATATTAAGTTACTTACAATACAAAGGTAAAAAGATTCCTTATAGGTGTATCTTTTTCCGGTTAATCTTTTGAGAAGTAATGTCAAACTCTAAAATGTCCATCAGACAGTTCATTTTTAATAATTTTTTTTTAGATTTCTAACAAGTTTTTCAGTAACTTTTAGGGTAAACTGTTTACCATATTTTTGCTAAACTATTTACCACATTTTTAAGACGCAGCCATTGGCCCAGTTTCCGTCTGGCGACTTGTTAAGATTTTATTTTATTAGATTAAAATAATTTCAACCGAGTGCTAATGAACCTTTGTTCATATATTGAAACCTTTGTAGTGTAAGTAACTTAATATTAAATATTTCATTATTTTATTTCTTTTAAAGTAATAATAACTTTTATTATATTGTATAGGAGCAATAGTTCTTCATAATATATAAAAGTTTTAATTTTATTCTGGAAAAAAGCCAAATAATATTTTGTTTAAATTTAATCTCCCAGAAAACAAATTAAGCATAAAATGCAAATTAATACATTTGTATCGCAATACTTTTAAATTTTCAAAAAAGAAAAATATTTTACCCTGCATTTAAAACGATTTTTGACGACTGAAGGAATAAAAGCGGTTTTGACAGAGCGCAAATCAGCTAATAGTGAATTTACGTAGTCGCTCCAGTGCGCACTAAACTCAAACTCTGGCAGTGCAGTGCAAATTTTCATATTCACCCAGAAGAGTTCTTTTGTCGAGCAATAAGTGGGGATGTTCATTAAATTTGCCCGCACTCTGAGCGATCAGTTTTCGTACTCACAGTGCTGGTATTACACTCGGGGAATCCGAGCTTTTTGAAACCGTTGTTATTGGCGGTGCCGCAGAAGGGAACTGAACGAGCTCGGTGACAATGCGCATTTTGTCGGTTCGCTCTTGCTCTTGCAAAAAGTAAACTGGCACCGAGCTGGTTTGAATTTTAAGTGAACTGATGCAGAGCGAAATTAGAATTGCTTGCTCCAAGTGCCTGTTTCATGAATTAACTATAGGTTAGCATTTTAGCTTTAATGTTTGTATTAAGCGATAGATATCGGGCAGAATTTTATGACGGACATTATAAGAGTGGGCGACGTTACCCGCTGAACGGGGCTTCCCAGACCTCCCCTAAATATTGTAGAAAATGAAATTTAATGTTAAAATTTAAGGTTTGGCCATAGTTTTTATTATTATTTTTCTTTTGTATTACGCATTTAAACTTAAATACAGGACAGAAGGGAAAAAATTAAAAGGAGAATTAAATATATTGACCCCCACAAGTCAAGTATTTTGGTGTTAATGCGTACCATAAAAAATAAATATTTCTATTATTACTTGACCTTAAATTTTGGCATAAAATTTAATTTTTAACAACATTTACAAACATAATTTTGTTGTATTTTTAAAAATATTAAACCTAACTTTTTTATATTTTTAGTTATAACTTGACCTGTATATTACAACTGTAGTTAAGTCTGTACGTATTAGTTTTAAACCCTAAAACCAATGTTTTTAAAATGCTATGTATCTGATCTCATTTTTATTACAAATTCAACGATATATAACATGCCATATTTTAAATTTTAGTTAAAAGAAAAATTGCATAAATCATATCCGAAGTATCGCGAATACCTCAGCGCCACCCTGTATATTAAAAAATTGTAAATCAATTTTCTAATTAAAAAATTGTAAATCATTTTTATAATTAACAAATATTTTTAATTACTATTGAATTATTACAACTTTTCTGGTCCTTTTTGCTGAAATCCAAGCTTTTAAACAGTCAATGTTGGTAACTTTTGCAGAGTAAAAACGATTTTGTCTTGAAATATTTTTAAATATTACCAAATTTAAATATAACAGCCTTAATCTACAATAACTATGCAACAAACTAGTAAAAAACTATATACTGTTTTAGAGCTTAGTTAATATTACAAAACAAAGCTATCAACTACTGTTTTTACAAGATTTTTGTCCATAGATCGTTGCACTGTGCGATCTAATAAAAACTTTTTATTGTTAATTTTACAAAGAAAAAGTTATCCCTATAAAATGTTCTGCATAGTCCGAAACCAAAAAGGAAATCATCAGATATCAAATGGTATCAGTCATTTACGGGGGTTGACAACATATGTGATTTTTGCTTAAAAGTAAAGTACTTTTGCATTTTTATAATGTCGAAAATTGTTATTAGAAGAAGATGGATTAGATTTTAAAAGAAACTGTTAACCAAGGATGATTAAATGCTTCTAATAAATTTATTATTATACGATCTTGACAACAAACAAAATGCCGTCTGTATTTTTTTATCTAACTGGAAATAGTTAGACCTAATTTATTGCCTAATATATTTAAAAAGTATTTGGTAACTTTCTAAAGTTTTCTATACCAAGTATTATGTCCTTTTAAATCTTCGTAATTTTGTTAATATTTTAAAACTGGACTTTAAAATAGATGTTTCTGGTTACGTTTTTTTACATACAAGTATGGGTTTAATGAAATAAAATATTTTTTATTCGTATTTGTATTATTTGTAGTACTTGGGCTTTAAAGCTATCCTGAATGTTCTAAAATAAGCATGTTATAATATATTATTTATCTCGGACTAAAAATTGTTTTGAAAGTTAGTATTTTAGTTAATGAACTAAACTTTTACAAAACACCTATTATCAGGAAGTTACGGGTAAAAGGAAGTATTTCAAAAGCTCTACAACGTTTTACACGTTTTCAAACTAAAGAGAGAGATTTCTAGTTTCAGGAAGTTGTTAAGTGCTTTCGCCCAAAGCATCATTGGATTTAGTTTTATTTAGAACCGCTGTCGATATTTGCGGTCCGAAGTTAATACAATTTAGACGAACAAAGTACTTTTCTTTGTTTTGTGACAGACTTTGGTAAGTTCAAATTTAATTACAGTTTTACTGAGCGGTAAAGCTGGGCACATTGTTTATCGGTTTACGTACAAAATGTAAGGGACATCACTTCGGATATTATTATTGAAATATATAGATGAAACTTTTTGCAATGCTCAAGCTGAGCACATTGTTTATCGGTTTGCGTACAAAATGTAAGGGACATTAATTCGGACAATACTATTGAAATATATAGATAAAACCTTTTGCAATGCTCTAGCCGATCGTATGAGTACTTAGTGCAAATAACTTAATGTTACCAAGTTGCTTCTTTAAATACAACCAATGACAACACAGACATTTTTAAGTCGGACCGACTAATCGAATCAAAAATCTGATGTTTGCAGTCGGTCTAAAAGTCATTCATACTACAAAAGAAGTATTAAAAGATAGCTTAGCCGTGACTTTTTAATTTAATTTTTTAGAAAAGTTTGTTTCTCTTATATTATGTTTAGGTAGCTTGTATACACGGTGCTACAAAAACAAAAAAGACTGTTTTAAGATACTGAAAATCAATAATTGAAGAGTGAAAATACTATGTGATCTTACTGCCAAAATATATATTTTTGTTCGAATATATTTATCGGGGTCAACAGCTGTCCCAATTTTTCTAGATTGACTTTTGGCTGGTACTCAACAAAAAGAATCAGTGAATGAATGAATTCGCCTAACCAATATAGAGCAGAGTATATCTTCAAGAATCTTACTGGCTATGCAGACAAAAGCCCGGGTCAAATTCAACCACAAGGCTATAGTATAGAGAGCATTATCCAATATGGAGTAAAGAAACTGCACAAAGTTATAAGCAGCTGTGTCAGTTGAGTGATCATAATGGTTAAATGTATAATAAGCCTTTGCTATTACTTTATTCTTGGTCAAAATGCTATTGGCTAGAGTTATTTCAAATATTAAAAAACAATTTAGATCTGTAATGGATCTATAGTTATTTATAAGTTTGTTGTCGTCTTTTTATAAAGTGAAATTGGTATATATTATAGGTTAAAATCAAAATTAGTATTATCAAGGTCAGCAAGTTTTGACCTAACATCATTTGGTTATTTAAAGTTTGCTTCTAAAAGTTCTTTTAGCTTTTCAATGTTATTCAAACAAGCTCAGCAAGTAATGATTTTTAGTAAACCAAAACAGATATAAAAGATATTAAAGAAATGCATACTAACCATATCTTGAAATTATCATCTCTAATTTTACCCCATAAAATATATTACTTATGCATTCATTACATATTTTTTTACTTTTAAATTGATCCGTTTAACAAATAAAAAGAGGCGACGTTAAAAAAATGCACCAAATAAATAATTGAGGTAATATTTGGCTTATTGTATTGATAATAATAGGCGGCAAAGAAGGATCTTCAGGGGCTAAAATTTGCTTGTATTTTTATATATAAAATTCAAAGGTCTGCACCTGTGATATCTCACATGAATTAAAAACAACAAAAAAGTAATTAAAAAAAAATATCATTGTCATTATGTTATAACTTAAAAGTGATAGAATACAAGTAAACAGATTATCCAATTTATATGTATGTCATACCGATATGGTAAGATAATTATTTTTAAACGGTGTGATTACTTATACAGGGTGTTTCTAAATAAATGCAAAAAAATTAGGGGCAGATTTTGTACCAAAAAATCAGAAAAAATGTGTATGAACATATGTCCTAATCGTCCTAGTTTTTGAACTAGGGGTGTTAAATTTATTTAAGAAATTATGTTTTTTTATAATAACTCTTATACCCTATAGATATTTAGAAAAAAATGGGTTACGATCCCTTTGCACTATAAAATATTTTCTAACATACAAAAAAAATAATTTTTACCTGTGTCGTCCATAAAGGGTTAAGGGTAAATATTAAAAAAATGGTACGCCGATGCATTTTTCTAACATATATATATTTTTAAATCCCCATTTAGTTTAGAACAAATTTGATTTCTTGTTTTTTTGTTTGATGTACGTTATTCGCGTATATTAATATAAACCATTTTTTGGCATGATCAGTTTGTATTCCTAATATGAGATTCTAAATTAAAAATTAACCTTCGTTATTTTGTGTTTTTCAATAAGATAGAAATTACCATGCCGAAAAATGGTTTACGCGAAAACCGTATATCAGACAAGAAAAGTCAAGAGATCAAATTTGTTCTAAACTAAACGGGGATTTAAAAAAATATTTTTTTAGAAAAATGCAGTGGCGTACCTTTTTTTCTCAAAAATATTTACCTTAAACTACTCATGGACTACACCGGTATAAATTATTTTTTTCGTGTATGCCAAAAAATTGTCTTTAGGTGCAAAAGGTCCGTTTTTTAAATTTTTCAAAAATATTTAAATGAGTATAAAAGTTATTAAAAAGAAACTATTTTTAAAAAAACACCCTGTAGTTCGACGACTAAGAAATATGTTCATATGAAGTTTTTTTCTTATTTTTTTGGTGAAAAACACCTTCCAAAATTTTTGCATTAGTTTAGAAACACCCTGTGTATGTAGCTTGACCTGTTTATTTACTTTTTATTTATTTATTTGGCTCAAATCTGGTAATTTACATTTTACCTCCATCCTGACGACAGATAAATCTAAATTTGGGTACTGATGGCAATACAATAAAATATATTTTTATTATTTTATTATTTATATAAATCCAAGATGGCCGCCGATACAAAATAGCGGATTACATATTACTTTACAAAAACCTCAATATGTCTATCAAATGAAAGGGCTTGATTAATAAAATAGAGCTCACTATAAAAAAATAAAATTTAAAATGGCCGCCGCCATAAAATGGCGGATTACATATTTTTCCACAACTACCCCAATATGGGTATCTAATGAAAGGGCTTGATTAGTAGAACAGAGCTTATTCTGAAATTAATAAACTCAATAGAATAGGAAGTATCACCTAACACAAATTTAAAAAATATAAGTTAAACTGTTTAATTACAATAAAAATGTTTTCTAGCTACCAGATCGCTCCAATTTAGGGTATTGATCAGACAAATAATAAAATCGTTGGTTAGTTCTAGTTAGCTATACTGAGGCATTAAATGAACTCAATAAAATAAGAAGTATTTAATAAGAACAAAACTAAAAACTTAAAATAAATTATATAAAAAGAGACTTGGGTTAGCTAAAAAATAATTCGGTAGGTCCTAGCGTCCAGATCGCACCAATCTTTTATTAATCTGGTGTACTGATACTACGCCTAACAAATTTATTATTTGTCTGACCAATACCCCAGATTGATGAGAAGACTGGTGCTATTTGGTAGCTAGCAGTGACTTAATTATTTTTTACCGTTTATCACAATAAAACTGTTTAACATAAATTTTGGGTAACATAAGAACGTATTTTTAAATAACTTATTTTTTTTTAGTAAAAGGGGTAAAGGCACTAGCTAAACGACCGCCGGCGCGGCGCGGCAGTTTTGCTCAATTATAAAAAGAAAACCACCGTTCGGCGGTTTTATCTATTTACGTACATGAAAACCGCCGAAAATGTTAATTAAATTGTCATTACTGGTGATTTTTAATTATTTTATCGTAAGATGCCGCCGTCCGGCGGTTTGGTTTATAAGAACCATTAAAAAACCACCAAATAATAGTTAAAGTTAACCTAACTTTATTAATTATTAGTTTTATTAATCAACAAACAAAAAAACTTGGACACAGGCTTGACACTTACAAAGATTTTGTCGAAGCTCTTTATAGGTACAAAAAAGTATGTACATCTGTTTGAAAAAGAAAAGCAAGAAGTGTTTTAGCGGCAAGAAAAAAAAACTAATCGTTTCTTACGTAGTATTATTATTACCAAATAATGTATGCGTGTAGTGATGGTGGAACAACAAAGAAAAAATAAATAATTCATAAACATGGCCTATTTCTTCAATCCTACTATCAACATTTAAAAAACTAATTCAAGCTGTCCCATAGCTCCAGGGTTACGAGTGTCGACACGTAAACCACAGGTTCCGAGTTCGAATTCCGGATGGGTATTTTTTTCTTTTCATATTTTTTTTTAAATTTTTATACATTTTACATTAACTTTTTTTAATTTTTATGGTTTATATTCATATTTTAGGACAAATAATTTTTCACTTTTGAGGAATTTTAAGGTCTATTTAATTGCTAACTTTAATGCTACCGATGAAGTCCTGATAAGTTATTCCTTTGTATTTCCTGCCGGATAAAATTTTTTTAAAGTGTTTTTTTGTGTTGTAAAATAATAAGTTCATGTGACGAAATAGTTTTGTTATCTTTTTTTTTTTTTAATTAGAGTCCTTGATAAAGTAACAATCCAGCAACGCTAAGACAAATACAATAGTGGTTTAATTTGCCTGTCCCCATGCCGCTATACTACTCCAATTTGTTTTACCAAGTGGTGCTATAAACTAAACTACGATATTAAACAATGAAATCACAAAAAAAAACAAACGCTTACGGCACAGAAAATTAAATAATTTAAGGTTAAATTACCTTTAACTATTTTTTGGCGATTTTTATTAGTTTTTACAAGCAAAACTGCCGAACGGTAGTATCAATTGATAAAATAAGTAAAAATCGCCAGTAATAACAAATTAATTAGCATAATCGGCGGTTTTCATAAACTTACATATATAAAACTGCCGGCCGCCGTTTAGCCAGTGCCTATGGGAAAACACAACTGTAAGAACCACCCGGTATACTAAAAAATTCCTTTCACTAAATAAAACTAGCTTAATGACACTGGAAGGAAAAGCACTTAGCAACGATTTTTATTTTAGAACACGCTTGTTGTCTTGGAGATTTTACTTGGTCATTCCATTCCGAAGTCGGCCGTAATTCGATTTGCAGCGGGCCTTCCGATGGATCGAAAAACAACAGAGAATTGCAAACACGCTCGGTCACTTTTGATCCAATTCGCCTGTTTCCTGTTTTACGATTGTACTTACTTCTTGCCTGTAAATTACTTTTTAATAAAATGTGATTACTTTTCAGATGTACAGGGTGTCCGGATTTCGTTGCAACTGCAAAGTATCTTGGTTATTGTTAGGCTTTCATTTCATGGCTCTCTTAATTTTGACTTACAGGAAAAATTTTCTATTTTTTAGACACTCCTTGTATTTTAATTTTTTTAAACCTACAGCAAGAGTAAAAACTGATATTAGTGGATATTTTTACGCATTTATTTATTATTTGTTTATAGTCTATATATTATCTCATGGCCCACTATGAGAAATTTAATTCTCAAATAAAAACATCAATTTAGGGTAATTTATGTTAGGTCTTTTTATATGTTTTATTTTTATTGGATTTTTTTTTACAAAATTCGGTATACGGACTTCTTTTTTTTTTTTGTAAGGAATAAAAAGCTACTCATATTTTTACGGTTAAATGTAAAGAAAGTCACCTGCAGTACTTTTTTTGTTCTGGTTAGTTATGGTTATTTTTTTGTGCCTAGGTATAATATAATTCTAGTAAACAATTGTATTCTTTTCATATTTTTGCCTAAAAATAATATACTTGATAAATATTGCTACAAGCAACCGTCTCCAAGACATTCTAGATTATACGTTTTAATTCACATAAACTATTTCCCTTACGCTTTATTTATACCACCCGGGTTTCTCTTAAAGGCCTGTACAAATTAGTATTACAATTTTCTTTCGTCAAAATACAACGATATAACAAAATGTTTCTTTGTTAAAAACTCGTTTACGAGATACAGAATGTCAAGCTAAAAGAACAATGGAAAATTCGACATCCTGTATCCTGCACACCAGCAACCTTTTGACAAAGATAGATTACATAAAATGGTTGCATTTTGGTCAAAAGAAATTGTGGTAGCATTTTGTACGAACTTTTGGACACTATCAGGTGGCCTAGATAAAGCTTGAATGATTGCAACTTTTGCATCTAATAAGATGTTAAGTCTGAAATATGGTTCCTCGTAGCGATATTTATCAAGTACAGGTACCTTTTTTGTGCAAAAATTTTTAAAGAATAAAATTGTTATACTAAATTTATAATAATTATATTTTTAGGCTTTAATTATTTTATCTCTACCAATTTGCTTTACTTATTAAAAAAAGGTGAAGATGTTTTATTGTTTTGTTTTGACAAATTACCTAAGCTATAAAAAAGTTTAAAAAAAATATATATGCCATTTTTTGCAAGTTTTTAGCAAATTTAGTGTAGATTAAGGCTATCATACTAAGAACTGCAAATATTTTCAACACTCTTAAACACAGTTCGTTTTTTCTTTATATCTTACAAAAGTAAAAAAAATGTTTTTTTACTTAATTCTATAGTTTTCAAATCTATTATTTAATGTTTAATATCCCTTAAGATATACAGGGTAGGACACGAAATACGACATTTTTAATGTAACACCCTATATATTATATCACCATTAAAAAATCGCACAAAGATCTTTAGAAAAATACAACACTTGTCCATCTTTATTAGTTTTGAAAATATTAGTTTTATCCAACAGTTCTATAAGCTCGCTGCACTGTGCGTCGTTATTAATGACGCTGATGTTTTAGCGTACAACTTTTTATACTTAGAAAAGTTTTTAAAGGTGCATATTTACCAGTTTAATGTATAATAAGCTTTATAACTGCTTCATAAGAACATTTTTGAATTATTAGTAATAATGAAAGCTTACGATATACAGTATGTTCACGGATGGACTTTACAATAGAACAAATAGATCAAATACTTAAATGTTCAAGAAAGCCGTGTATGGCAACTGCTTTTGCTTTTTAAAGAAACAAAATTTACGTTAAAAAATGTATTCTGTTTTGTACAGGGGCTTCAAAAACTACAAAAACGTGAAAATGGACCAAGACAAAACTGCCTCTTTTTTATAAATTATTTAGCAAAATGTAAAGGCTTTTTAAAACTAAATGAGGTTTCGATATCTGAAATTTTACATAAAATAAACAAAACTTTTTTTTGTAACATATTGTTTTAATCATGTTTTACACCTTTTTATGTAATTAACCTGGTTTTACATTTTTGTACTTACATATATTTAACAAATCTTTACATTAATTATTGTGTTACATTAAAACCAGGTAAATTACGTAAAAAAACAATGTAAAACATGATAAAAAATATGACACCAAAGAAAAGTTGTTTATTTTATGCAAAATTTTTAAACCATTTTTATTTAACATTTTAAAAAATTATTTAAAACAAAATCAGTTTTAGCTTGGGCCATTTTCCCATTTATGTGGTTTTGGAGCACCTGTACAAAATAAAACAATTTTCTCTGCAGATATCTTGTTTTTTAATAAGCAAAAGCAGTTGTCATACAGAACTTTTCCGAACCTTTAAATTTTTGGTCCATTTGTCCTAGTGTAAAGTCGATCCGTGAACATACTAAAGAAAGTGAGATTTTTTGATGTTTAATACAGGGATCTTGGAAGTCGCTACAGCTACAAAGATAAATAAATGGGGAAATAATTGTAGTTTTCAAAATTTAGTTTAAATTAATTTTTGTTTTGTCCAAAAAACCATGGCATACTAGAAATTTTGAAAAACCATTTTTCTCCAAATTTCGATTATCTGTAACTCAGTTAATATTTAAACTGGAAAAAAGTGTAAATAGAAACTAAGTAAATAATTCTTTTCTAATAGAAAGATAAAAATGTAGTAATCCGTTTTTGATCTACGACATAAACTAGAATTTTTTAAATGAAAAAAAAAAAATTTCTTACCATTTTTACCAAAAACTGAGCATTGATAATCAAGTATATAGCAAACGTTTCTCTAAGAAAAACTTATACGAGCTGTACTCGTATACAATTTACCTCAAAAAATGTGAATTTTGCCTAAGAGAAAAGGATTATTATTTTTTTACAATATTAAAATCTTTTATAATAAAACATGTTTTAAATAAAAGTTAGCGTTTAAATATGCACACTTGTTTATTTAAAAAAAGTTTTGGTAATTTTTCCCTATTTTGACAGTTGACTTTTTTTTAATCTTTGGCCAATCCACGAAGACTTAAAGCCTAAAAATACTAACGTACCGAGGGTGTCTTAAGCGAGGTAAGAAGGAGTTTATTGACACGGGAGTTAAATACTTGAAGATTTGGGGGGAAGGAAAGATCTCCGCGGACAGCAGGGTACACATTCTATAAACTCTAGGAATAAGAGAACGAACAAAGTGGGAAGTTCGGGGTCTGTTCAGTTGGACCGTATAAGGATGCATACGCGTGGCACCACGAGTTTTTCTGCTGGAAACCATGAGTAAAGGAATTAAACTGGACAATTCCTCAGAGCAGAAGTCATAAATGTACCTATAAAAAAGCGATGAATCTCCCTACAGCCCGACGATGAGCAAGAGGGGAAGCCTTTTTGTAAGAAAAGAATCATTAATGAGACGAATAGCTCTTCTTTGAATGGAATCAAGGAAAAATAATTTCTAGCAATACTAGTTTACTTGTTTCGCGGCCAACTAGAAAACACAAAAATTTAAAAATTATTATGTCCAAAACTTTTTTTTATTTAAAGATTATTTTATTATACGTCATTAACAAGCCTATAAAAAGGCCTTTAAAAACTATGGTTTCCATTTAAAAAATACAAGTTTATGTCGTAGCCTAAAAACAGACTACTACATTAAATATAAAATTACAATTTTCTATTAAAAAGATAATTATCTACAAGTTTCCTATTTACAATTGTTTCTATTATGGGTATTACATGAGCTATAATAAAGGTACAACAATTAAAAAAGTTTTTTAGGTGTACACAGTGCCCTAAATAAAATAAGTGATTAAGAAATAGAGTTTTTGTTTTTAATTGTCACCGTTAAAAGAAAAAAATGGAAAAAATTATGCAAATAGTGCGCTCTTGCGTTTTGAAATAATTTTATATAATAATATACAAAAATTATTTTAAAACGAAAGTACTGGGTGTCAAGTTATAAATTTACATCCTCCTTAACTTTTTTATTTTTTATCGTACAAAATATTTAAAAATATCAGTTTGTTGGGCTAATTCTGTTGTTTTTAAATTAGTTATTTAATTTTTATTATCTCTTAAGATTTATAGGGTACGACAAATTTAAAAATTATTATGTCCAAAACTTTTTTTTATTTAAGGGTTATCTTATTATACGTCATTAAAAGCCCATAAAAAGGCCTTTTTAAAAAGGCTTAGCCAACCATGGTTTTCATTTAAAAAATACAAGTTTATGTCGTAGCCTAAAAACAGACTACTATATTAAATATAAAATTACAATTTTTTATTAAAAAGAAAATTATCTACAAATTTCCTATTTACAATTTTTTCTATTAGGGGTATTACCTGAGCTATAAAGGTAAAACCATCTAAAAAAAAGTTTTTTTAATATCTCGTAAGCCATAATTTTTTGGTAAAAACAAAAATGATTTAAACCAAGCTCTAAAAACTTTAATTTTTTCCCCATTTAACTGTCTTTGTAGCTGCAGCGGTTTCCGAGATCCCTGTACTAAACATCGAAAGAACTCACCCTATAGAATCTTAAAGTCACTTACAATCTATTAGACTTTTCACTAAGTATTCTTGCAAAATAATTACTAAACAATATCGGGAATATATTAAAAAGATTTGGTATTTATTGCTAGGTGTAAATTTTAAATCTCCCCTTCAATTTCTGTGGGGACATAAAGTTGTAAAGCCTGGTAAGTTATCTAAGGCTCTAACCTTATGCTTATCGCCAAAATTTTTATTAGAACTATATCAGCGTCAAAAGGTTAAATAAATATTTATATTATAATATAATTTTTATATTTTATTAGAAACGTAATAAATTTACATCCCCTACTTTTCTATTTCTAAACGTTTAAAAAATTAAACACTGTTTTGTTAAAATAATTCTGTAGTATCTATATCTTTTAACAAAATTCTTTTTCTTTTAAAATATACAAGGTACCACACTAACCAGAACTAACCAGAACTAACCACAAAAATATGTTTTTTTAATGAAACACCCTGTATAATCAATAAACATTTAAAAGATAGAGAGAGTTACAAAAATTACCATATTTTATTGGAAATATGGCCATAAATAAATATTTGGGCAAATATTTCCATTATAAAACCCACCTACACAATAATTGAAATTTACATATATTCATTAGATATAGATATTTTTGAAACTAATAAAGATAGACATAATAAATTTACCCTGTATATTTTAGAAGTAAGTAAAAATCTAATTATTGATTTAGAAACTACAGAATTAACTAAACAAATTTGTAATTATTTTTTTGTGTACGATAAAAAATAAAAAAGTTAAGAAGGGTGTAAATTTATAACTTAACAACCTGCACATTGTTTGTTAATAGTACTTACTTAAATATTTTAAAAGACTAGGGACACCAAAATAAGTTTTTGAAAAAATAATACCACGGATTTTTTTATAGCGTGGCCATCACCTTAAAATTTAAAATGTTAATTCTTATTTTTTTAAATTATACACTTTGTCTATTAGTCCATTTTTGGATTTTTAGGAATTAAAATTAAGTATGTTTTTTTGAGCGATAGGAATCGAAAATGTAAAGTTTTGAGGTAATGTAAAATATTTAACTAATTTATGACAAAAAAACTTTGTACTTACACCGTTTCTCTATTTTGATTAAAGTTTTTAAAATAATTTTTGCATCTACGAAATTTTTTTATATTATTTAAAATTTTTAAATAATATACAATTTTACAACTGCTGCACTTACGACGTTCGTTTCCCATTTAAAAAAATTGAATAACTGCTGCACTTATGACGTTCTTTTTCTCTTTAAAGTTTTTAGCACAACTCTTGCATTTACGACGTTAATTTTTTAAATAGCTGTTTAAAATTCGTTTAATTTTTAGTTTTTTGGTATCCCCTCTCTTACAAAAAGGGTGTATGTGTGTGTCTGTGAGAGAAATAGTAATGTGTAATGTATACCCTGATATTGTGACTTTCGAGTACAACCATTTAAATCAGTATACAGGGTGTTTCACAACTTATTCGACAAAATTTAAGTGCTAATTCTACAATAAAAAATAGGAAAAAACTTTATACAAACATTTGTCCTAGGCGTCTTAGTTTTTAAAATACAGAGTATTAAAGATTAAAAAAAATCAGTTCATTTAAAAAATTGGGCGACCACTCCTATGCACCAGAAAGCATTTTTTGGCATACCCACAAAAAAATACCAGTGTGTTTTATAAGAGGTTAATATGTTTTAATAAAAAATGGTACGCCAATGCAATTTTAGGTTTCTAAGTTTTTAATTATTTGATGAAGAGTTTTCGCGTAAATAAATAAATACCATTTCTCGACATGGTCGTTTCGTATCGTTATTATCGAATTCTACAGTAAAAAATTACCTTGGTTATTTATTTTTTATTTAATAGGGATTGGATAAAGAAAATAAATCAAAGATATTAAATTTGTTTTAAAGTAAATAGGAATGTTAAAAAATATTTGCAGTGACGTACCATTTATTTTCTAAAAAATATTTACCTTAAAGTCCTTATGAACGACACTGGTAAGTTTTTTCTTGTATGCATAGGAAGCGTCCCAATTTTTTTCTGCTTTTTTCTTTCTAAGTTGTTATAAAAGTTATTATAAGATAGCAATAATTTTTAAAACATTTTAGCAGTCTGTAGTCCTAAAACTAAGACGTTCAAAACATAAGTTTATATAAAGATTTTTTCCTATTTTTTATTGTAGAAGCTTAAAAGTTTGTCGCATAAGCTGTGAAACACCCTGTTGAGTTAATTTTTTCGGAATTTCCAAAAAATTGTAATTTATTTTACAGGGGAAAAAGCCTTAGATTTTAGCTCAAGGTTATATTGTTTTCCGACCCGAAGCGGAGGGAAATAATAAACCGAAAACTAAAATCTAAAATGTTTCCCGTGTATAATACATAATTTTTTTCTGTGATGGGAAAAAACAACAACTTATATTTGAAAAAAACCATATTAAAGTCAGAAAATTCATTATGTAAAATTTGAAGTTTTAAACCTGCCTACTGGTATAATTAAACACAATTAGAACTTGCATTGCTATGAAAACCCTTAAGGAAATTATTAAGTATCTGACAATCAAATTATGTAATTTAACGAATTGGAATTAAAAATGACTGTTTAGGAGTTATTCGGAATATTATAAAGTTAAAATATATCTGACTGGACTCCTAATATGAGGAAAATGTAAGTTCTGTATATATAAATATTCTAAATTTATATATTTACCTTACTTACTTACGTGTTTGTATGTCTGGGAAAAAAGTACTCACTTTTGTCCCGTGGGAATAATTTTATAAATAGTCACATTTTAGTACTTGTTAACAGAGATACAATGTCCATTTTTTCCCGTCACGGAAAAAAAATAATTTGCGTTTTATCTTCTTCTTCTAAAGGTGCCTATCGTCTAATGATGTTGGCGACCACATTGGTCCATCTTACCCTGTTCACTGCAGCTCGGAACAGGTCAGTTGATGTTAGGCCGGTCCATTTTCTAAGATTGGCCAGCCAGGATATACGCCTGCGTCCGGGGCCTCGCTTGCCCTCAATCTTGCCTTGCAAGATGAGTTGTAAAAGTTGGTACTTATTATTCCGCATGATGTGGCCAAAGTAAGTCATTTTTCTCTTTATGGTAGTTATAATTTCTTTGTCCTTTCCGAGTCTTTCGAGAATCGTAATGTTGGTTGTATGGTGGATGTACGAAACTCGTAATATGCGTCGATAGCACCACATTTCAAATGCCTCTAAGCGTTTTGCTGAGGCCTCGGTAAGACTTCAACTTTCTACCCCATAGAGAAGTTCACTAAACACGTAGCATCTAAGAATTCTCATGCGTATGTTGATGCTCAGGGAGAGGTTACATAGTACTTTTTTAAGGCGTTTAAAAGCACTTCTGGCTTTTTCAATTCTAATCCTTATTTCATAACTGTGATTCCACGTGTCACTGATATTGCAGCCCAGGTAACATATTTTCTCTACTCTCTCCAATGGTGTATTTTTTGTCGTAAATTGGGCGTTTATGTTAGTGTTCTTGCTAATGATCATTACTTTAGTTTTCTTGCAGTTTAGCTTTAGTCCATATTCGTTGCACGCTTCCACGACATTATCTATAATTCTCTGTAGCCCCTCTGCACTATCTGCCAGCAGTACAGTGTCATCTGCATATCTAATATTTATTTATTTATTTATTTATTTATTTATTTCAACGGACAAAGCCATTTTTACAAAAAATAATTACAACAATAGACTATAAACTAAAGTGTTCAAGGATTAAACAATCAAGAACAAATACAAAAGTAAACAAATTTAAATAGGGATATGTATCTAAATACTGGTTTCGCCTTCACTAAACAGATTTAAAACTAGCCGTCTAAAACTAACAAGTCGTTGGCCAAAAGGATCCAAATTATGAATGTTAACAAATCGACACATTCTCGCAAGTGGGGAGAAATAGCCATAATTTGTATGATGAAACGCAACATTGAACAACACGCTACCACGGGTTCTGTGCAGTGTATTTAAGGATATTTTTTGTAAAAGAGATGGGCAAGAAACATTACCATTTACAAGTTTATAAAAGAAAATAGCATCAGCAAGAGTCCTGCGGTTTTCCAAAGTAGTAATTTTGAAAGCATTTGATACTAGTCTATAATCAATATAAAAATTATTTCGATGAATATTTATTCCAGCCTTAAAAGCTAAAGCACGTAGAAATCTACGCTGCACAGATTCAATTTCGACAGTACTACATTGGTAATGGGAGCCCAAACCACAGAGGCATACTCTAAACCCGAGCGAACCACTGAACAGTACAACAATTTAAATGTATTAGGCGTAAAATGTTTGCTGTTTCTCGTAATAAATCCCAAATTTCTTAAACCACTCTGAACTATGTTCTTAATATGATTACGAAAAGTTAGTTGACTGTCCAATAGCACACCCAGATCATTAACCTCAGTAAGCGACTCGAGCAGCGTGTCGTTCAGAACATATCTGTTGCGTATGATACTTTGCCCTCTACCAAATGATATAGACATGCACTTTCCAACATTCAAATTCAGTCCATTTTTTGGGACCAATTATACAAGCTACACAAATCCTCCTGTAAACAATCTTTATCCGAGCAGTCTTTAATTACTTTATACAGTTTCAAATCATCAGCAAACAAAAGATACTCCGAATGGTCAATTACATCTCCAATATCATTAATAAATAAATTAAAAAATAATGGTCCACAATGAGAACCTTGTGGAACCCCTGAATGTACATGAATTTCTTTAGAAATATAATTATTTATACGAACATATTGACATCGACCAGTCAAAAAACTTTCTATCCACTTAGTTAAGTGATCTCCAAAGCCAAGAGCTCTAAGCTTGCTCACAAGAAGTCTGTGATCAACTCTGTCAAATGCCTTCGAGAAATCGGTATACACGGCGTCTACCTGTTCACCCCTCTCGAACGCATCCAACAGATATTGCTCGTATGTTAATAAATTAGTAACCGTGGAGCTACCCTGAGCAAAACCATGCTGTTGACGTATTATTATACCTTTACACAGCCACGAGAGTTGATCTGAAACAAGCTCATCAAAGAGTTTAGGAATTGCTGATTGAATGCAAATACCTCTATAGTTTGTAATATCCTCACGATCACCTGACTTATAAATAGGTGTTAGAAAGCTATTTTTCCAATATTCTGGAAAAACGCAGGTATTTAAGGATAGGGAGAAAATATAATGCAATGGTCTGCTCAGGGAAAACACACAGGCCTTTAAAAAACAGATGGTATGCCATCGGGTCCATGGGAAAATTTAGATTTTAATTGACTTATTTTATCGAAAACATCAATCAGTGAAATATTCACATTATTTATATTAACTTTATTAGTTACCAGAGGTAAGGGTAAAACACACTCCTCCCTAGCATAAGTAGCGGCAAAATTTGTAGCAAACAGATCAACAATGTCACCGCCATGCTCAGCTACCATGTCTCCCAAAAACATAGTATTGGGATAAGATCCAGAACTTCTAAAATCATTTACATGTCGCCAAAAGGCAGCTGGGTTATCAGTTAGGTCATTTTCCACACGGGCTAAATAATTATTGTAACATATTGAATGCAGTCGTTTACAACTATCTCTTAAACTGGAAAACCTATGATAAGCAGCCTGTGACCTGCATTCTTTAAAAACCCTATGCGCCACCTTTTTTCGACTATAAGATTTTTTAATTCACCTGATATATATATTATTTATGAGTTGGCCATTAACTGCAATACCGTCCTCTGATTCATCCAATGCCTTTCTAACTAGATGCTCCGAGAATATATTGAACAATGCAGGTGACAAAATACAACCCTGTCGGACTCCCTTTCCGACTGCAAATATATCGGACATTTCGTTTTCGAGGCGAACTGTTGCCTTTTGTTGTAGGTACAGGTTTGAGATTAACCTTATATCCTTACCGTCCATTCCCGATGTTTTTAGGATATCAATCAGCTTTTCGTGAGGTACCTTGTCAAATGCCTTCTCAAAATCAATGAAGCATGCAAATACGTCGCAGTTGACATCCCTCGCTCTTTGTATTAGTACTTGCAAGCTAAAAAGAGCTTCTCTTGTTCCAAGGCTTCCTCGGAATCCGAACTGTGCTTCACTGAGATGTTCTTCTAATTTGTTGTAAATGCGAGAGTGAATAAGATTGAGAAATATTTTAAGTGCGTGGCTCATTAGGCTAATCAATCTGTGGTCCTCGCATTTCCTAGCGTTCGGTTTTTTGGAATTGGAATGAAAATTGATAGTAGCCAGTCTTTAGGTAATTTCCCAGTCTCATATATGTTGTTAAGTAGTTTGGTAAAAACTGTGATTTGGGGGGCTCCATAGTTTTAAAATTTCCCCATGCACGTCATCAGGTCCTGGTGCTTTTCCATCTTTAAGTCGCTTAATGACCACCACCTTAACTTCATCATTTGTTATTTCTGGGCTGTAGAGATTGTTTATTTCGGGTGGTATTCTTGTGGTGTCTCCGAATAATTCTTGCATATATTCCTTGCACCTACTTAGTTTATCCTCAACCCTGGTCAAGATCTGACCGTCGTTGTCTATAATTATGCCGGCGTTATGTTGTTGACTGGTGTTCGGCATTTCTTTAATCTTTTTATGCATATGGAAATCATCGTGTTTTTGTTGAAGAATTTCAATTTCCGCACATTTTTGATTAAACCATGACTCCTTTGCTTCTTTTATTTTTCGTAGTATGTTCTTGTGGACTTTCTTGTATTCATGGACATTTGTACCTTTAAGTTTTCGCCGTTCCTCCATCATTTGCATAATTTCATCCGTCATCCATTCTTTTTTCTTTTCTCTTTTGAATATCAGGTTTTCGTGTGATATTTTAGTAATAGATGTCTTTATTTTATTCCATTGTTCTTCTATGTTGTTGGTATAATTGTCAGCAATTTTGGAGAAGTCTTCATTAAGCTCTTCCTTAACTTTTTCTTTTATATTACTTTCTTTCAGCAATCTTGTGTCTTTTCTTGGAGTTATTTTTTTATGGATGATTTTAAGGCGTATGTTAATATTTGCAACTAACAGATTATGGTCCGAAAATACGTCTGCGCCTGGATACGTTTTTGCTGAGGTAATGGAATTTCGAAACCTTTTATTTATGTTTATAAAATCAATTTGGTTTCTCATGATTCTTTCTGGAATATCTCCCGGAGCTTTCCATGTATAAAGTCTTCTGGGATGTAGTTTAAAAAATGTATTTATTATTATCATATCAGTCTCTTGGCAAAACTGAATCATCCTCTCTCCTCTTTCATTTCTCGTGCCAAGACCGTATTTTCCCACAATACTCTCAACTGCGCCCTGTCCTATTTTAGCATTAAAGTCGCCCATGACAATATTTACTGCATGTTGTTTTGTAAGTTTTAGAGAGTCTTCCAGAGTCTGGTAGAAATTTTCTATCTCTGCTTCAGTAGCTTCGGCTGTAGGTGCATAAACCTGAATGATGTTTATGCAAGAAGGATAAGAATTAATCTTTAATAGTGCAACTCTATCTGACATAGGTGTAAATGCGGTCACTGCTTTAGCTATTTCCGTTCTTATTATTATCGCTACTCCGTTTCTATTTCGTGTTGTGTTATATCCCGCGTAATAGATATGATGCGTTTTATAAAGTGTCTTATTTAGTACGGAGGTTAATACATGATTTTAAATCTATTATCCCAGTTTAAAAAATTAATATAAAACATACTTATCCAAAAAGCATACCGAGTGTTTCTTATAGATGGTTTCCTCTAGAACTTTGTAACCTTCCAAGATACAAAAATGAAATTTGGCATGTCGATATTTGATAAATTTTTGGATTGGCTAATATATTTATTTGTTTTTTATTACTTCCGGTTTAACCAAAAATGACTGTAAGTTTCAAATTTTTAATGACACCACTGGTATATTTTATCTGGTATTGATTAAATATGACATTCTAAATACAATGATACCCCATCAGTTATTTCTTGACACTTCTTCTGTCAAAAATTTAGGTTTTTAAATTCCAATGAAGGGTTCATGATTAGGCTAAAACGGTTCATAAGTCAAGTAACCATGAAAACTTAAAATTATTCTTATTTTGTCTTTTACGACTTTTTAAGTAACGAGGGTGGCTCCTTACCATATCCTTAAAGAAAATTCTGTTTTGAATAATTTGGTACCATAAAGGCAATATTTAAAGTGAGAATTATTTTCTACAGAACATAGTAAATTCATGATGTGGTAAGAAATCAATATTAATCATTAAGTATAAGGGTTGATTAAGAATCATTTTCTTACATGTATTTTGCATAAGAATTTTTTCGACATGTAGTACTAAATTATTTAAAATAAAACTGAAAAGTATCAGTCATTTCCGGTTAAAATGGAAGAAATAAAAAGTGAATTTATTAGCCAATCTAAAATTACAACAAATATCGACATTAAAATTTCATTTTTCTATATTAAAATGTATAATAGTTATGTAGGACGAAACCACCTGTGAGAAACACCCGGTATTTTTAAAATATTTATTCATAATCAAAAAGATTTCAAAACTCCGTAATTTTTATTTTGTACGCACAACACGTCTTTAAAAGGTACGAAAAAAACTATTACAAATTCCTGAGCCGAAAATATAACGATCTAACTCCACTTTCCATTTTCCAAAAGTGGAAGAATTCGGAGATGCAGGGTGTCAAAAATATATCCTGGTTTTAGTCTTTTCTTAACACATTTGGCTTAAAGCATCCCTTACCTAAAGATGCAAGTAAAGAAATATTTTACTTTTGACTTAATTTGGCCTCTAATCAAATTTTTTAAAGTTTATATCAGACAAAGTGTAAAAATAAAAAATAATAGGTGTACACTAGACTGGGTAAAAACAAAATCTAGTTTTTAACATATATCAAGGCGACATAATAAAAATATCGTTAAGGTTTGAGCTCTTAATATTATTATTTAAAATTCCTATATCAGAAATATAGAGTCCAAAATTGTCTGTAATAGCAAAAAGTTTTGGAACTATGTATCCAACAAAAAGAAAACAAAAGTGGCTATCCCTTCGACCCTTTACTATAAAAAAATTGTTGCCACATAAAGAATAGATGTTACTGATCTTTTTTCAAGATTTTTTAAAAGTGTGTATGTGACGGATAGAGTGGGCAAAACTTCTTCTTATTTTAGTGGTAAAACTGCTAATCAAATCTCCATACCTACAAATAAGGTTTTTAAACCGATTAGAGATTTAGATCCTAAAATATTTAGTAGACCTGACTAAATACCACCCATCTTTATAAAAAATGTATGTAATACCTTGTTAAGCCATTGCAGATTATTCACTTCACATCCTTGAGCACAGGATAGTATCCGGAAAAATAAAAGGTATTCCACGTGACTCCGATCTTTAAGGCTGGTGACAGAGGCTGTGCTGCTGATTATCGTCCAATAAGTAAAATTTGTATATTTAAAAAAATGTTTAAAAAAGTAGTTTATAAAGATATTTTTACCTTAGTAAGAAATGTAGTCTTTCAACAGCAACATGGGTTTTTTTACCATAGATCCTTGAAGACAAATCTTCAATCTTATTCGCAGGATGTCTGTGAGGCAAAGGATAGTCAGCAGTGGATGCCGTGTACACTGACTTTAGCCATGTGCAATTAATCAAGAGACTTGCTGAGGTCGGAGTATGCAAGCGGCTTATAAAGTGGGTTTGGTCATATATTTGTAACCGGAAGCAGGTTGTTGTAGTGAACGGGTATCACTCGGAGCCTTTGGGGCTACTTCGGGCGATTCACAGAGCAGTCATCTGGAACCGTTATTTTTAATAATATACAATAATATTATAGGTTAATGGTTTTTAAATAGTACCTTCTTTTTGTATGCAGATGACCTTATAATATATCGCTCAATAGAGACCCTAAAGGATTGCCTTAGCCTACAGGAGGACCTCGATAGGTTGCTCGTTTCCTTCAGTGAAAAAGTTTTTTTTAATTTTCAAAAATGTTTTGCAACAACTTTTTTAAAAAGATAAATCTAATACATTTCGACTATAAAATAAACAATGTTACCTTAAAAAAGGTTAGCAAATTAAAGATCTTGGTGTCATATTGGACAGCAAGTGGTTATTTCGATTTCATTACGACAAAATTGTTTCTAAAGCAAGCAGGATACTAGGATTTACTATCAGAAATTTTAGATGTTTTAGAAATCCAAGAGCTATGCTCAAACTTAATATTGCTTTGTTTATACCAAACTTTAATTTACTTCGGTTGTATGGAGTCCCCATTATAACATACACATTAATAAAATACAATTCCTTAAAGTATTGGAATTTAAAGCCAATTGCTCACCTGAAGATGCTGCTCACTAATTTAGGCTACTACCTCTTGCCAAACGACGATAAATTTTCGATTTATGTTTTATTTTTAAATTGGTTTACCATCTTTTATCATAACTAAATTTTAATATGCCTATGAGAGAATTTAGAAATTATGAATTGTTTATCAGAATGCAAATGTAAAATCATATAATAATATTGAATTGTTCTGCGCAACTCTGGCAATTTTTAAAGCAAATGTTACACGACCCTTTGTACGCGATATTTTGTAGTATAAATTGTTATATTTTTTGTATGTTATTATTTTGTTAATTGTGGTAAACCCAATTACATAAATCATAAATAGTAGATGCTGTAATATAACATGTAAATAAATATGTAAAAAAATTAAATAAAAGGAGAGACCTTAAAATATAATTATTAGGGGCTTAAATCTTTACGATATTTTCCTTTGGTCACCCTAAACAATATTTTCGATATATTAAAAAAAAATTGTCGAGTTTTTTGGCCCAGTCTAGTATACACCTAAAATTAAAAACATCTACTGACACTTGACCAATGAGTGGTACCATCCTAAAAAGAAAAAACTTGACGATTTCCTTTACCATATTGGGTTTGGTAAAAATAATTATATTTGGTAAAGAAAAGAACGTTGTTCCGCTTTTTTAACTTTTTCATGCTTAGCAGTTCTCTATACAGTATATATTTTTATAGTTCGCGTATTGCAATGATCCTAAAGAGTAATTCTTCTGAAATACCTAATGCTGAGAAAATGCAGAAATTTTAAAAATATTTTATCTAAAAAACACCTGTTTAACAAAACTGTCTATATTGCTTAAGAGACCATCAATTAAATAGTTTTTAAATAAAGCAAAAAAATAAATCAGGTAATTATAGTAGGGAGAGAAGGACAGTTTACGGACCTCCGTCCCCCGGGGAGCTTATTATCTTAAAATCTCTGACGCCCGCAATTATTTAGGAATCTTGCGCAACGCGTTATTTAGGGCGTGGTCCCTACTATCTGTCAAGCCATAAGTGTCACCTGTCAAATGTCACCTGTCATATGTCAAAAATCACGTGACTTAGAAAATGGCCGCCATGCGTAGGATACTTGTGCTAAGGTCTCAAATTGATTGATTTGATGAGTCATCGAGATATGGCTTAAATTTTTAAAATATAGTATTACGTCATACCTATCGAATGGCGAAAACCGCATAGCGACATCTTTAGGCATAAAGGCGCTACAGCGGTTTAAAAATAGTTGAGAGATATCAATGAGCGATGGTAACCTTGTTGTAAATCAGCCATTGTAGCCTTATTATTTAACTTAGAATAATGAAACTTGAACAAAGAATAGTTGCTAACGGCAAATAATTTCAAGGTCAAACTTGTCAGATGATAAGCCTAAAATTCTAGGAATTACGGCCCCGGCACCTCGCGCCCCCCGCTTAAGCCTTTGGTTTAAGCGGGAGGCGTAGCGCTTTTTAACCAATCAGAGAGCCGTATTTTTTCTTAAGCCGTTATTTTTAACCAATCCGAGAGCAGTTTACCCTAATAGATGGTTTCTGAACGTGCCCCCTTGTAATTTCAAGGTCAAAGCATACGTCAACAATAACGAAGATAGCTGCGGTTAGATAATAAACGGTAAAAAAACAGTGGTAACTAAATAAAAAGCAGTGTTTGTAGTAAAGCATTTATTATAAAATAAAAAATACATACATGGTTGCCATATTTCTAAATAATTCTTAGAATAATGCCTTATTAAATAAAAAGCAGTGTTTGCAGTAAAGCATTTATTTTTAAATTAAAAAATACATTGTTGCCATATGGCTAAATAATTCTTAGAATAATGTATTATTACGGTTATTTAAACTCTTCTCACTGACCCTGTTAATGGTGAATATTTTACAAGTTTGCCATGAATAATTAAAGAGTAAGCATTTGTGTTTGCAGAAAAGTTTTCTTTTGTTTCAATCTCTAACCTTACATCAATAATGCCAGAATTAAGGATTTCATTTTGTCTTGAACAATCAATTACAATTAAGGATGCATTGTTTTTGAATTTTTTGGGAGTTAAAAGTGGTTCGTTTTCTTTTTCTTGGTAGCTTTCTTGAAATTCTGAGTACATTTCGTAGAGAGTAGCTATTATACCTCTTGAAATTTCCAAATTTAAATTATCGTATGGATAAAATTTAGAATTTAAATAAAGCTTTGCATTTGATACATCACAATGATCAAATAAGCTACAATTTTTCTTGTAGTTATCTTTTCGATCTGTTTGAAAACCTAAAATTATCCATCTTGGTCTTTCCACCTGCACAGAAGTTTTAATGGTCCATGTGAGGTGTTTTCCAATCGGTATTAAAGGATGTTCTGTAAGTTCCCAGCTTCTAAAACCGATATCCAATTCAGCTCCACTTCCAACAATCTGTAAAAGTTCTAGTCGTTCAGCATCGGATACTGTAATATGTGGTAGCTTCCAAACAATTTTATCAATATTAACTTGTACATTTTCTCCATCGGTAGTGTTAATAACGGCATTTTTGTCGGAAGAACTTCTTAACAATATTAGTTCATGCTTAGCATTTATAAGTATCTTTTGAAAATCTTCAGCGAATCCTAGTAATGTTCTTAGTGGAACACAAACATTAAAAGTTCCGTTTGAGCCCATCCCGTCCCAGGTAAAATCATCTTCAATACTCCAACCAGCGTTTTTATATTTAATTAACTCATTACCATTGTAATAGACATAACCTTTTATTGTTGCTGCTATTCCAGGATATCTAGTCGAATCAATAACTTTTCCGCCAATTTCAAGACGAATTTCTTCAAAGAGGTGTCCCACAAAGTTCTTTACAAGTTTAGCAGTATCTGAAACTCTTCCATCAGACACTTTTAAAAGGCGTCCTTCCAAATAAATATGACTTGCCCAAGGTAGGGTGTATATATCAGTTTGTTGCACCGGTATTCGAATTTCATCATTATTTTTAAAAGAGCTGGAGTATGGTAAATGGCTATGCCTTTCTATTTTTGTAATAGAATTATCAAAGTTTAGCGAATCTGTCACGTTTAAAATGCTCATTTTCAAAGTTCTTAACAAGAAGCCCTATGGATGCAAGAAATCTTATATTTTCTTCTGTTAAGCTCTTTTTAGTGTTCCAAAGCTGGTTAAAATTGACAATTTTCTTGGCGTTATATTTCACAACCATAACACGTGTGCTTTGCACAGTGTTCTGCAGTATACTGACACACACATCACAAAGTAGTTATTTATAAAGACTTTCTCAAATGTAATCTGATAGTAATAACTTCTCCTCTAAAGTCAACCAATTCACCATCTTGATCAACCAGTTTTAATATAATGTTGCTGATAATTTTGGTGGATACAGGCATATAAAGCACATTTTGAGGAATTTCTATAATTTTGAAACCAGCTGGTACTGATGGCGAAAATTCATGTATTGTATGAACAAGCTTATTATTGTGATAGGCGCCAGTAACGATATTCCACTCGATTTTAATCACGTTAATTTTCAGAATGTTTACAGGTGTTTGCGATACATGTTTAACGTTGGGCTTTAGCAAAATATTATGAAATCCCAACAATTTTCCAATAGAATTTGTCTTAGTAAAGTCAACTGTATGAGAACATTCAAGCTCGCACTTGAGCGTATTAACATTACCCTTTAGGCTTAGGGTACAATTAAAATTATTGATGGCTTTATTTTTTTCCTGTATGGCGTCTTGTAGATAATCATTTATTGCACTTATTTCATATGATCCAATCGGGATTTCTAGAGTAATATTACCCACATAAAATTTGTTATTGCTATTATAAATGTTGGGTATGGCGTTAAACGTTTCTAAACTGACTAAACCAAACTCGTATTCACTAGTGTCATCTCTCAAGTAGATGGGCGGGTTATAGTTTGCTTCTAAAATGGAACTATTACCACTCAAGCTAAAGGTATGCATGACGGTTGAAGTAAGACTAAATTTATTTCTTGAGTCATCTGTATTTATAGGGTTTTAAATAGAGTCCCAGCCGTTTTTGTATGGTCCTAAATATAAACCGCTACCAGTTTTGCTAATCGCAATAGATTCCATTGTTTTGTTGTGTCTCTTTTCTTCTTCTAATCTTTCTTGCACCGCCTTAGAATCTTTACCAGCTTTTACGATCCCTGATATTCCGCCGCTAAGTGCTCCTACGGCACTTAAGCCGGCAAAAAGTGGTATTAAAAATGGTAGAAATCCGCCGACTACAGGTAAAGGTACTACATCTGCAGGTTTTTCTTTTTCCACCCCATTGAATGCTTTCAGAGCTACTTCAGCAGCAGAAAAAAGATCTTGCGGTTTTTCCGCGTACAATGCCTCCCTCGCTCTTTAAAACGCGGTCGCGAAGGGAATCTCCTTGCCTTTCCGAGCAGTTTTTTTCTTAATTGATTTTTCTTAAACTTCTGCATGACCGTACAGCACAAAGTCTTTGGCAATACTAAGGATTGAATCAGAATGTTAAGTATATTTATATATGTTACGCTATACTATAACTGCCATCATTTAGTTTCCACCCGTCATTGAGTCAACATGTGTCTAGAGATACATAAAGATTATTAACAATAATACCGTATTTAAGAAAAACAGTACCGTATTTATGAAAAACAGTACCGTATTTAGAAAAACAGTACTGTATTTAGAAAAACAGTGCTGTATTTTAGAAAAACAGTGTCGTATTTAGAAAAACAGTGCTGTATTTTAGAAAAACAGTGCCGTATTTAGAAAAAACAGTGCTGTATTTTAGAAAAACAGTGCTGTATTGTAGAAAAACAGTGCTGTATTTTAGAAAAACAGTGCTGTATTTTAAAAAACAGTGCTGTATTTAAGAAAAACAGTGCCGTATTTTAGAAAAACAGCGCTGTATTTAGAAAAACAGTGCTGTATTTTAGAAAAACAGTGCTGTATTTTAGAAAAACTGCACTGTATTTAGAAAAACAGTGCTGTATTTTAGAAAAACAGTGCTGTATTTTAGAAAAACAGTGCTGTATTTTAGAAAAACAGTGCTGTATTTTAGAAAATATCAGTGCTGTATTTTAGAAAGTGGACAGGTGCAGGCGTAAAATAAATGAAGCTACCGATAGTATTCGAAAAAATACCAGGATTTAAAGAAGCAGCAACGTGAGAATGGCGAGCTAGAGTTTGACACGAATGATGATCAGCGCTCAGAAGATAAGCAGAGTTTGCATGAAGATCCAAACATTCTTCAACTCCTTGATAAACATTCGCGTAGTGTAAAAAATTATATGATTCAATAAAAGCTGGTCGTTATGAGAATGCTGTTATATTGGAAAATACTTATAAACCTTTGGCAAAAATAATATCAAAATCAATACAAAACACTCAATCTGGTAAACAACCATTTATACCAAAGTCCTTAAAAAGACGTCAAAGCGAAAATTTTACCCATACAGTAATAAAGAAAGCACGAACTCCTCTTAACTTTGCCAGTCCCGTTAAAAAACAAGACGATATAGCTGAACAAGAAAAAGAATATATGGATGATGAGACGTCGGAAGATAATCAAATGATGGAAGAAGGCGAAACAGAGGAAACTGATTTAAACAGAACTATCTATGAGCACCAACCTGCAGAAAGTTACTTTGATGATGATGACTTTAGAGTCGACCCACAATTTAATCCTGTTCAGATTGATAGTATTCCGGAAGAATCCTTTCGAGAATATCTAGATCAGTATGATCCACCACCTAGAGAATATGTGGAAGGTTTTATAAAAGATACGGAAAACGAGTACGATCGAAACTATTTAAAACATGATATGGCTACTGATCATTTAACTTTCGGTGATTCTCGACTTGAATTTAACGGCCCAGATATTTATGTTAAAGGGGAAAAATTTATTGGAACTCCTGGTCTATATGAACTTATATTCAAGACCAATCCATTAAAAAACAAATTTACAGCACTAGACGAGCGAGCATTTGCAAAATTGGTTTTGCTAACGAATGCTAGTAAGAGAAATTTTGATGAAAACAAACAGCATGCTGGCAACAGAGGTGTCAAGTACATGTTAACAATTAAACCATTACTCGAACGTATAAAAGAGGAGCGAATAAGAAAACAAAAAGAACGCGATAAACAGTTGCGAATTACAAGAGCACAAAATACTCAAGGCTATGGTTTACCAATTGATACTAAACATAAAATATTTAACAATAATAAAACTGATTATATTTACTGGGATAATCCAAATGAGCTTGTGGATAGATTAAGATTGTTAATGGCTAGCAAGCAAGTGGGTAATAATAACCACCAAAATAAGATTATGAGTATTATTGAAGAGTTAAAGGAGGCCGATATTATTGAATAAAAAGAGTTGATTTAGTAACATAACATCATTTTCAAGATGACTCTCGACAAATTCGGACGTAATTTAACTCATCCATATCATTTAGCAACAAAGCTTAAAACAGAAGATGGTGTAAAGGATAAGCCCGAAAACAACTTGTATGGCTACATGAATATTATATTGGTTTGCGATAAGGGTTTGTCAAAACATCTTTATATAAATGGCACAAAATTTGATTACTACAGGTTTCCCATTGCAAGTGGAATTATTGAATATGTCAATATCGATACACCTGTTAAAACGTATATAAACGCAACAGCATATGAAAAACCAAGCGAGTTGTTACACTAGAAGTTAAATTTAAATGATTATATTTTATTTTTAGGAGATAAAATACGACCACGTACCAAAATATATGCCGAGTTTATAATTAAATATCCTATTTTATAAGGCATTATTCTAAGAATTATTTAGCAATATGGCAACAATGTATTTTTTAATTTAAAAATAAATGCTTTACTGCAAATACTGCTTTTTATTTTATAAGGTATTATTCTAAGAATTATTTAGAAATATGGCAACCATGTATGTATTTTTTATTTTATAATAAATGCTTTACTACAAACACTGCTTTTTATTTAGTTACCACTGTTTTTTACCGTTTATTATCTAACCGCAGCTATCTTTGTTATTGTTGACGTATGCTTTGACCTTGAAATTACAAGCGGTACGTTCAGAAACCATCTATTAGGGTAAACTGCTCTCTGATTGGTTAAAAATAACGGTTCTACACCTGCGCTTAAGCCCCCGCTTACACCCCGCGCTTAAGCCCAAGGTTTAGGTGCGGAGGGCGCAGTGCCTAACATGTTAGGATTGATAACCTTGAAATCATTGGCGATACGTCGTCGACTATCCTTTTGCCAAGTTTCATTATTCTAAGTTTAATAATAAGGCTACAATGACCGATTTACTTATTATTATTAACTGATATATATTTCTCTTATATTTTTATTATTTTACCTTCACCATTTTGTCGTCATGTTAATTAAACCACGTGCGTTTAAATTTTGAGGTTATGTTAATCAATCTTAAAATATTTCTAGGTTATGTTGACGCCTGCGTAAGACCATAAGATAGGTTTGAGGTTATAAATTCTACCTAATGACGTAAGTGTAGGAAGTTCGCCATTTTTTTAATAAGCCACGTGCTAGTAAAATTTAATTAAGACGTCACTGTGCGCGCTACGCCTCCCGCTTAAACCGAAGGCTTAAGCAGGGGGCGCGAGGTGCCGGGGGCCGTAATTCCTAGAATTTTAGGCTTATCATGTGACAAGTTTGACCTTAAAATTATTTGCCATTAGCAACTATTCTTTGTTCAAGTTTCATTATTCTAAGTTTAATAACAAGGCTACAATGGCTGATTTACAACAAGGTTACCGTCCTAATCGCTCATTGATATCTCTCAACTATTGTTAAACCGCTGTAGCGCCTTTATGTCTAAAGATGTCGCTATGCGGTTTTCGCCATTCGATAGGTATGACGTAATACTATATTTAAAAAATTTAAGCCATGTCCCGATGACTCATCATCAGGGTTAAATTACGATTTTAGTCGATAACGCCCGAACGGCATGACTTGAACATTTTCGCGTTTGCGCAAATCAATTTATGATCTTAGCGCAAGTATCCTACGCATGGCGGCCATTTTCTAAGTCACGTGATTTTTGACATATGACAGGTGACAGGTGACATTTGACATTTGACAGATGACACTTATGGTTTGACAGATACGTAGGGACCACGCCCTAAACAACGCGTTGCGCAAGATTCCTAAATAATTGCTGACGTCAGATATTTTAAGATAATAAGCTTCCCCGGGGGACGGATGATAGGTATTTGACTTTGACAAGTTGTGATTTATTCAATGGTGTACTACAACAAATAATAAATACCCTAGTATCTTTCCCAGTCCTAAAGATAAACAACAACAATCATTTATATTGTTAACTATTTCACTAGAGTGTTTCACACTGTCAAAATGTCATAGCGACCTTCTGTTTTCTACTGACAAAACTCTTAACCTGCTCCTACCTTGATAAAACCAATATGATAGTATTTTAGCGACTATTTCACAAGAGTGTTTTACACTGGCAAAATGTCATATCAACCTCATTTTTTTACTAGCAAAACTCCTACGTGATCCTACCTTGATAATACCAACACGGTGGTATTACAGCGATAAAACTTGGTTAGTTTAAAATAAAAAAGGTAAAAAACCATTGTTAATTTATCTGTAAATTAAAGGTTGAACACTTACCCGTAATTCTCATAAAACAGTCTTGTCAAATATCATGTTAGCAAAAATTTTTTAGGCAAAATATTTTTATTGTTTTATTTAGGTTTGTTGCTTTTGGTAATTTTTTTCATGCCATGTAATCAATGCCACTTGCCTGACGGCTCGGTCGTATTGTTATAAATGTCATTTACGAAACTGCCAAGCAACAGACTCTTATACAATCGAAATATTTTGTTAGAACATTTTTTTCCTATAATATTATATACGAAAAAAGTTAAAAATAAATACAGTAAAAAAACTAAAAACATGCACATCGAACTTAAAAGTAGAAAACAATTTTTTATTAATCTTTTAACAATACTTAACGAAAAATACTAATATTATAGCACAAATCGCCCACGCTTTTTTACAATAATACTAATATTTATCTATTCTGAAAATACAAGTTTCTTCTTAAAACATTTTAAATCGCACCACCGTATACATAACCACGTAATTTTAATAGGGAGAAAAAGCTTGTTTGTTACTAACTTTTAGACGCGAATAGCAACGTCAATTTTAAATAAAACCTAATTAAAGTTATGATGCCTTGGGCGTAAATTGTCAGCAACATTTGAAAACTATAAAACTCCTAAAAATAACAATTTTTTTAAAAACATTTGTAAACAGTAGGCAACTTGTTACTAAACGTCGAAAAAAGTAAAATGAAAAAACCAGAAGGAGAAGGAGAAGATATTTTTATATTATACTTTAGTTTTAAAAACGATTATCTAAAAGTAAATAAAAAAAATGCCAAGCCTTTAAAACACTTATTTTATAAAATGTTTTAACTTACAGCTTAAAGAGTAAAAAGTTGTGCTTTGATCATAAATAATGTATATTTACAACAATTTATGTAATGTTAACATATCCGATTTTTTAAATTCTGTGTGTCACTTTTCTGACATTCACTTTAACTCCATGCAAGAAAAGTTTAGTTTCTTTTCTTGGACCAGAAGTAAAATAACCGAAGCAACCGTCGTAAAAATTATAGAGTAAGAACCCGTAAGCAGCAGATCTGCGTTATATTGTAAAAGCTAAATGTTTGTTAGTGCATGCCCTAAACATGGCTAAATGCAATAGTAGAATATTGAGTTTGACTTATAGTGGCTTTGACAGGTATCAGGCAGAGTTTCTTTATGAGAAGGGTTTAGACATAAGCGAGACCGGGGATGGCTTGTGTCAGGGACGTGAGGGTGTGAGAATTACGATTTTTGTTGGCAGTTCTGTTTAAAGTTGGTAGCATTATCAGCTGATGGAAGAGTCGTGCGTTGTCGAAGCTTTGTTTATTTGGTAGAAACTGTGTAAATTTGCCATTTTCGTTTTGGTTGTATATTTTGCAAGGATTTCCAGTTGTGAATGTTTTTGGTTAGTTTATAAAAACTTCATATATTATTGGTTTGGACTGTTTTTCTTTTAGTGATTATGATAGTGTTTAGTTGTATGGTTTTCAGTCTTAAGTGTTTGGTAAAAATTAATAAAAGGACATCTTTGGTAAAGAAAAATATATATAAAAAAAATGATTACCAAATCAAAAAATAAAGTTCAGTCGTATTAAAAAACTAAGTCAAGCTCTTAAACTAAAGGATTTTAAAAATACATAAAAGCAAAACTAGGTCTGCCCCAAAAATATATGTTAGTTTTATGCTATAAAACTCTGTTTAACTTTTAATTTTATTATATTATTCATTTTATAGCTAACTTATTATCTTACAAAAGTTGCTACTTGTAAAAAAATGTATAAGTGTCCTAATATACCCTATTATAAACATGAATATTTTTAAAGAAAATAAAGCAGTTCATGAATCAGTTTTGTGTGTACTTTGTATTCAGGCATAACTTTTAATTCTTAATAAATTTTATATTTATACTTTGTTTTTGTTTTTTTAAGGTACTTAACTCTTAAACAGTTTTCAAGTATTATACCCTATATATCCTAAAACTTTTAATATTATATTATATTGAAATATTAGTTTGGAACCGTGTACCAACTGTTGTGGTTGTAAAAAATGAAATTTCCCAGATATTACAAATAAAAAAGTTTTCTCTATTCGTTAAATAATAGACCTCACTGTATATAAAATATGAAACCCGTTATTTCTATGTACATACAGAGTTTCCGCTAATTAATGGTACACAGAAAAACCACAGATTCCTTATGCCAAATAATTGGGATTTAAATAAACATAGTACCTATATCCAACAGTTAATAATAAGGAAAATACGGGGTGTTAAAGGGAAATAAATATTTTTTATTAATTTCGATAATCTCCGATACATTTTACATATTATAATTATATTAATTTTTAATAAGGTATCTAGGAGTTTTTAAATATAGCTATTCATATCTGATTGTAATTAATATGTGTAAACTAGAGAGAGCTAGCTACACAATTTAATTTTCTCTAAAACTTTTTGTGCTACTCTGTATAACCTAAATAAACTAGTTTTCTACACAAAAAGGTATATCTTGTAAGAATCGCTTTTAGCAACCGTTTTGGAAATATTTGCGTTTAATATGTTTATTGCAGTCAAAAACTATAGGGATAAATACATTAAATCTTTCGTTTAATATAAAGCAGTTATAATTATGGCTAATATGACGTTATTAAAGGCATTTTCGGGTGCACTAAACAACTTAAAAGTGAATATCTTGAAAACGGTGGCCAAGACCGATTCTTATTAAATATACCTGTTTTGTGCAGAAAGCATAAAGAAGCTTACTGGTTTATTTAGATGGTACATACAGAGTAGCACAAAAAAATGGAACAGTTTAGAGAATTTTTCAATAGTGTACCCATCCCGCTTATATTCTATACATATAAATAAATATCCAATCTGAATAGGTGATGTTTAAAAATCCCTCGATACCGAGTTTCATTAAAATATTCAAAACGCAGGAAAAATTATCGAAATATTTTTTTTTTCACTGACACCCTGTATTTCCCTTATTATAAACTTTTAGATATTAGGTATGCTTGGTTAAATCTTCTCTCGTTTTCCTGTGTTGTGTAGTTAGTGGACACCCTGTATACAAAGTTTTTAAAATGGTTTTTGACTTACGAAACCATGGAAGTTGTTTTGCTCTGCCACGTATCTCATTGTCCTGTCGTCGCTTTGATAATTTTTAATTTTCAATAATTAAATTACATTTATGGTTTTATTTTAGGTTATGCATATTATTATAATCTAATAAATTTTGTTCACAACATACAGTTTTTTTTGTTTCCTCCTTAATTCTACGCCACTGATCTGCCTAAATTCAAACATAGCCGAAAATGGCCAGACTTGACGTCACAGCCGCGCTAGCCAATATAGCGAATGTCGCAACCTTATCTCATCAATAAACTTTGGTATCAGGTACCAAACTTAATTTTACCTTTCATCATTTTGTGAAAGCTGAATTTTAGATGTCGATACATTGATTTGCAAATCAAGTTCCTTTTAATTTAGATCTTATATTAGTTCAATTAACTACCTTTTACCTTGACAAAATTGGGTAAGCTCATTTGCGAATTAGGGTATTGATATGTTACTTGGGTATTTATTAGAAGATACTTCTTTAGTCCCCACACAGTTTTGACAGTTCTAACCCTATGGTAATCATACCTTTTGGGTGGCCGAATGGACCGACAAACTCCAATATTTATGTTATTTAACAAGATATAAAAAATGTTCTATACAGTGACCGGTGTCACGTCAATACGTCGCGGCAAATTCGACGTACGACAATTCGTCGCATCGCAATTCGACGCAGCAGAATTCGACGCGGACAATGAGAAATATTGTTGTAATATTTAGTATAGTCTTAAATATTTGACATAAGGTTACGTGCACGGTTATATTAAGATTCTTTATTTAGATCGATTTTGGAAAAAAACTAAAAATGGCGTAGTTAGAATTTTAATAAAATTATTTATCTAAGAGATACGAGGGGAAATTAAAAAATTGACGTCTTTGATTTTACCCCAAATATATTTTAATACAAAAAATAGCAAAAACACCATTAAGACAATTTTTGTAAAACTTTTTACGTAGAATTTACAGAGAGTATTTGACTTTTTATACAGGGTTGCGTCAAAAGTTACGATGTCAACTTATTGTTTTTCTTATGGAACACCCTGTATATTGTTCTTACAATTATTAGCCCTTGTCACTACGATAACAAATATATATACCATCGTATAATTATCTCTTGTAGTTTTTTAAATATTTCAATTGTAAAATTTGTTTTTGAGCGTACCCCGTAAAAATACCTTCTTTTTTAATAATATTTAAAAAAATTAATTAAATGTAATAACTAAGTTATTTTTTAAACTTATCCAAACCCTAATTAACTTTTAAAAGTATAAACACAATAAACAAAAAGTCATACCTCCCTATGTATATGCTAATCATTAAAATGTTTCTCTTTTGGAAATACCAGACATTTGGAAACCACTCTTAAAGCGAACCGATGCTGGCGTCCTGGGTAAACAACCTCACGCTTGACAGAACCCAACTTCATCACGGGTGAATAATTTTTTCCAATGTATATAAACTCAGTAGCTCTAGGAATGAAATTAGTTTACACTTGAAAACGGACCAAGATTGTACTGCTCGAAACGTTGTGTAAATAAATTTTAATTTTAATGACAAAAAACTGTATTTAACTGCTGTCAAGAGGATGACGCCGAACATTTTCTGTTTGTGTACCACAAGTGGAAGGAAGCAAGAGCAACATATACACTAGACTAATTAAAAAAAACGACTATTTTATTTTAATTATTTTAAAAATATTGTTTAAAATGATAATAAAAAATCCTGTGAAAGTCACAGCCCTGTAATGTTAAGACCTGCCGCATAACCCATTTTAATTTTTTCGTATGATTAACATGGAAAAGCTTGTTTTTAAGTTTAGAATTGTATAACCATGTAATGGTTTATCAAACATATATAATATAATATATAATATTTTTTCCTACGACCGCTGGTGAAAATAGCAAATAGCACACTGGTTAAGACCTGCCGCATAACCCATTTTAATTTTTCGTATGATTAACATGGAAAAGCTTGTTTTTTAAGTTTAGAATTGTATAACCATGTAATGGTTTATCAAACATATATAATATAATATATAATATTTTTTTCCTACGACCACTTGTGAAAATAGCAAATAGCACACTGGTTTCATGCATTGAAAATGCGTTTTATCACACTAGTGTTGCAAAGTATGATATCATTCTAAAAACTGCTATTGGTTTGGTGACATATTTATTGTTAGTGACAGTAAAAAAACTTTTTACTTACCTTAAACAGTAGAACCTAAATTAGCCAAATCATCTTATTAACGTTAAGTTACTACACAGAATAAGCTTTCTTCTAATATTAAAAAGAGTAATAATAAAATTTCCGAAAAAATAAAAACATAAACAAAAATAGACATAACCACAAAAAACAACTTTCACTGACTGCTCGCTTAGTAGCACAGTGTTGTCAGGTAAGTAGATCAAATTAAAAATCTTCCTCCTACCTTTGAGCACGTACTTAATGGAGGCAGCCTTGCCGCTTGACCGTTCGACCAAAAGCGCCAGAGAAAAAACTCCTATAGATCAAATTCCTTTCTCTCTGTCTGCGTGTACTCAAACAACTAGTTAAATCTTTTTTTTAAATCCCTTAATTGAACCCGAGGCTAATACACACTTTATGAATCCACTTTCTTTTATCCATTCCTAAATAGAATCAGACCCTTCCGACGTTGCCAAATGCTTTCCATACTTTGCATGGTATAACTGACGTTTAGTAGTCGTTTTTTCTTACTTTTAGGACTTTAGGTTATGCATTTATAATTTTCATATATTTTATATTTTTCTCAAAAATATGAGAAAAAAATTTAATTTTTACTTAATTTTACATGTTAATGTTCAGTTTCATTACCTCGTTTTACCAATTTTACCCCACCTAGCACCCCTTTTCACTCCCCGGTACCGTAAGTTTGTTTACTGATATTTTTAAAAAACGGAATATTTTGGATATGCGCCACTTACGTTTTATTTAGAAGAGTGTCTAAAATATGTAAGTATCAATAATTAAAAAAAAACCCTTATAATAGCAGAAAACCGTATTAAACTATTACCGTTATTACCTAACCAAAACATACATTTTTTATTAAGTGAGGGCCTTTTTAATTCCAAAATGATAAAAGTTATATAATGCTTCTAGGTAGGTGATTTTCGATGTAAAAATATTGTCAAAACAGTATAATATAGCAGTGAGGAAAAGTACATATCACACTAGTGTTACAAAGTAAAAATCACCCTAGTGTTGCAAAGTTCTCAATTGTTTTTTATTTTTTCTGTAAAGACAAACTTTAATTTTTTTGGTAAATAATTTGTGGTCATGGGAAAATATAGTGTACAGTACTCGTGTGAAAATGACTTTCTTACACTCGTGGGTTTGTCGCACTCGGCTAACGCCTCGTGCTACAATATTCCCACTCGTGTGAAATTAGTCAGTTTCCACACTTGTAATGTAATATACTATTCCGCCACTGTTTAGGAATGTAAACAATATCAATGTGATTTTAAACAGGTAATATCGCTGTCATTAGGTGCTTTAAATGTGCATGAACACGACAATTTGTATATATTTTTGAGAACGTCGTTTTCTTAATATGATTTTTCAGACAAGGACACTTCTTTATAGAAACAAATAAAAGCCTGCAGCTCGTGCTGCAAAAGTCATACCTGTGGGAAATGAGTAACATTCTATGCTCGTTCCAAAATATACTATTAATATGGTGCACGTTAAATAAAAAACTTATTTAATAATTTACATTTACACTGACTTTAGTCCATTGATTTTCTTTCGTCCTACGGCTAAGTTTTGCGTAAAAAATAATCATTTATTTGAATGGTCATATTACTAGAACAAGACTAATCAATACCTTTTTGGTCATTATAATATTGCATTCCCATAAAATACCAAAAAAACTTTTTTAAATCATATTTGAAAAAAATTAGATATTTTCTAGATTATTAAATACAGGGTTAGAAGAAAACAAAAAACCGGAACGGGGATTATCACAGCAACCGTAAAATATAAATAAACCAAACTTTCTTCGCGAAGGAATAACTGAACATATAAAATTTAAAAATTATATTCCCAGGGTTGCCGAGTTTACAGCTTTCTCTCTAAGTTGGAAATTTTAAAATTTTAAATAAAATACCCCATTTTATATTATTCTAATCATTCGCTTGTATTAACTTTTTTACCCCTGTCAATTTCTAAGATATGGCATTAATCTCGAATACAGAAACGACTAGGTATGGTAAATTATCTTAAAAACGATCCAACCAAAATTCGTCAAAATTAGTACAGGGAAGTCTCTGGAATTTTAAATTTAGAAATTGCATTTGCGATATTTTGTACTTAAATTTCCGTATTTCTTTTCCTTGACATTTTTTAAAGAATCTTAAAAAGCCACAGAAATGTTATTCATAAATTGAGAAAGTTTAGTTTCACCCCTGTACTAATTTTGACGAATATTGGTTAAACAGTTTTTTAGATAATTGACCATACTTAGCCGTTTTTGCATTAATTAAAAAAAAGCATGAAGCCATCTCTTCGAAATTGACAGGAGTAAAAAAAACGATAATATTAGTTCATAATAAAGTTAATAAAGGCGATAGATTACAATAATAAAAAATAGGATATTCCATCTAATATTTTAAAATTTGCTTACCTACAGAGAAAACTATAAACTTCGCAACCTTGCAAATACAATTTTTAAATATATCATGTTCAGTTACCTCTTAGCACAAAATAAGGTTTATTTATTTTTGACGGTTGCTGAAATAATCCACCATTGCAATTTTTTCTCATACATACTATATTTTTTAGCTTAAGGGGGTATTCTGGTCTAGAGGTATGAATTTTAGGTAGAGTAATGCCGCTATAGCCTAAACTACGGAGAAGATAGAAAAATACGTTTTACTATTTTTGAGTTAAGTTAAAAAAAAAGTGATATATTTTTTTAAACCGTCGCCATTTTGTGAAAAAGTAGTGTTTCATCTTTTACTAGTTTATGCTACAGCGATATTACTCTAGAATAATAATTTTATTTTTTTATTTTTTGGTTTACTGGTTAAAATCGTGGGCATAATAACTGCCAATTTTTTGAGACCCCCACTCATCAGCTGCTAAATTTTTTAATTTTAAACTTTTTCTTCCTTTTTATTTTCTTCTATATTCTTGACATATTGATAAATAACTTATAAAGAAAGGGATACTAAAAATGGTTATTGGCTTTTTATGGCGCTTTAGAACATTACCTAAAATTGATGCCTCTAGACCAGAATACCCCCTTAAGGAATTGTATTGCCTTAATACATTTTTGAATATATAATTGCTTTTAATAAAACCTTACCCATGGAATACATTAGAACCAATTTACATTATCTAATGAGAAATTTTCCTTAAGAAAACACAAACTAAAATTTATGGTTCAATTTAAAATTAGGGCTTTAATTTAGACCTTTTGTTTCAAGTGAAGAATTTATGGGCGAGAACTCTACATGAAACAAAACGGGGCTTTCCACTAAAATTTACGAAAATCCTTTTGCAACCGGTTGTTTTAATATCGGCTGATTTATAACCGTAAAGCAACGAAACCACTAAATCAAGATTTAAGAACATAATTACCAGTGAGCCGCAAGTCAGGGAAATTCCTGAAAAGAAAACGAAATACGATGGTGGTGCGGAAAATCGTTTTGGAGAACACAAATACTTCGGTTTTGGTCAAATATATCATCCATTTATTGTTTCTGTTTTGTTATTTAGGTTATACAAAAGCTCACCTTAGAACCATTTTACACATTTAAAAGTTCTAACAAAATTTATAGCGACCAATATTTCCAAGTAATTAAAATATAATAATTTTTGGTAATGGTACACCTATTTTTATTTGATATATCATTAAATTTTGCCAAAACTATATTAAGAATGTTTGTGATGCGCCTGCGCACTTTGCAAACAGCTGTAAAGCCCGCTGTACACTAAATGGTTTACACCAATTTATTTGTAACAAATTGCTACAATTATTTTTGGAAATCTGGTACCAAACTGGTGTCGCCAATTTTTGCTTAAGTTTTAAATTTTAAGGGCATCGTTTGGATTTAGTATTAATATAATTGACGTTGTTGTTACATTTAAGTAAAAAAAATCCATTTAAACGATAGCTCTTTGCATTTATTATTATAAATTAAAACTTAATAAAACTGATATATAGAGAAGAAACGGTAAGTTTGACAGTACTAAAATAAATTCATAATAAGGTAAAATCTATTTATTAGCAATTTCATAGGGGTCCTTAAGTTATATCTACCTTGGTAGTTATAGATAGTACGCATAAGAAAGAAATAAAATAGGTTTGGTATTTTTGTCTCTCTTCCTGTACTAATCGGCCGTAACACACGGAGCGAGAGAGGGAGTAAGAAAAAAACTGATAATACATTCCTTTATTATGTCATTTGTTGTAGGAAATATTATTATTCATCTGGGATGAGTTGGAAATATCTACACATACAACAGCTCTTTAAACTGACCAGGAGATGGGAAATTTGTTATTAAGGAAGTGGAATAACCTTGACCAAAACCCTATTTATCATTAAATTAACTGAATACAAGCTGCTACAAATTCGAGGGCCACCATTGGGATCTCGAGAACGGTAAGCAATACAGAAATGGCTAAATTAATGCAAAGTTGCGCATGCCCAACCATATTCCGTTTTAAAATTTTAAAAATTTGCTGGCGTTCTGGAATTATCCACAAAAAAACCTACGCAAAACATTTTTTTTAAGGTAGTTGTTGTTGTACACTATTGTCAGACAAATATTGATTATGCGCGCCGTAAAAGTACAGGAAATTGTAGTTAGGTCATTAATAATTTTTATGCATGAGTGTTACCGATGACAGACTTCCGACTAGATTCTATCACATATTTTTGTAGGTTTTTATCCGGCAACGTCGCTTACGCACCAGTAAAACCTAAGTTATTAACTTCTTTAAAACAAATTACTAGCTTTAAAAATTTTGTTTGCACATACTACATATCTGCTAAAAATTATTGCATTCCATTCCTTTTCTACCTATTTTTCTTCAAAAAACTAAACATGCACCACATTAGGACCCTTTTTTAATGGTTTCGATAATTGATAAATCAGTAAAAACACAACACGTACACGACTTTTTAGAAAAAAGTAACATAAAGTCATTTCTAGGAAACAAGTTAGCGACCTAAAATTTTTGGTATCTATGCGACTCTATAACCTTCTATAGCCTATTGAAATTGGGTGCCGTAGGTGGTACCGTTCGGGTACCATTGCTATTTTTAGCGATAAACCGGGTCATTTTCGGACGGCGTTTTGACCATAAGGACCCAAACTACTTAATAATCAAAATAATACTAAAGTATAGGACAGATCCAGAAGAATAAATCTTTTATTAGAATTTCTACTAGAAATTTAATGGTAAAAAAGCAAAAACACCACCAGTTTTTTACGTTCTCCAATGGTTTTATGGCTTTCATTAAAAAAATGGTACAGTGTTATACAAATCCAACATCAGAAATCAATTCTACTATAAAAGTTCCTACATATTGCAAAATTAAACATTGTCAGATCGCCTTTTTAAAGTTAGCTACTTTAATTTTTGCATAAGCTGTTTCAAAGCAAAAAATCCCCCTCCAGAAAATTTGATGTCAGTAAGCGGGAAAATTTTTTTGCTCTTTATCTTTTTGGGGGTAATTCATTTTTGTTGAATCTTCCCGGAAATAATAAACTTTCCCCGAAAAAAAATTAAATCAATACTGATGTGCAATATTTCTAAAATATGAGTATAAGCACTATTTAAATAAGATATAAATAATACTTGATTCTTATAAGGCAACTTCTAATAACTTCCTAACAACAGCATTGCCAAGCTATTTCGGCCCGACCAGCTAGTAAGTATATTTCTTATAAATTGTTGAACTTTAAACCGTTTTTTAATAATAACTAGAAGACCAAAACAGTTTATATTTTTTATGAACTCAAAACAAGTACATTAAAAGATTGTTGGTTTTTTGAAAAAATCTGACTGATATCTTTGTTTTTTATAACTAAAAAACAGATACAGAACTACAAAGAGCGTGTACCATCCATGTTAAATATCCTCTTTTTAATGGAATTTATCTCAAATTCTAAGTGGTCAGTCGACTTCAAGTTTAAGGGTAATTATATATTAATGTGTTTAATACGCAGACAAAAATATAGGAATTTTCTGACGGATCTCCTATACCAAGACAACTACCTTAAGTATAATTGAAGATATTTTTAAAAGGAATGTTACATTATCATTGTCACATGTTCCGTTTATAAAGTAATGCCAGTTAGCTTACAACGTTTTGTTTTTTAAATAAGCAAAATATTTGGTTTTAACTTTTCAAACCAATAACGATTTTCTCCCAAACGTTCTTGAAAATTTTTGTTTGCAGGTATGTATGTATCCATTTTTTTTTTTTTGGAAAGTCTACGATAAAGTTAATAGGGGCCTTTGATTAAATTTAATGATTTGTTTCAAATGTATTTAAATTATATTTATTAAGCTTGTTAGTTAAATTATAACGGAAAAAATTAATAAAATGAATAATAATTAGTGGTAATAGAAAAACAAAAATGCATACTTACCTACAAATAGCAGTTTTCACAAACGTTTAAAATAATATCGTTATTTTTATGGCAAATTAGTAATTAATATAATAAACAGTGTTTAATTTTAAACTTTAAAGAAAAACAAAAATGGCAAAATTTTTGATAATTTCATGTTTCTAGCTATTTTGTTTTAACATGGTGGCATTTTTATGTAGTCAAAATTATTATTATTTATTTATACAGGTACCGGCAAAGAGTTTACAACATAGAAATTGTTGTTCTTAAAAAAATATAAATATATGGTATCAAAAAGAAAGTATTTTTAAATTTTATAATAATTAAATTAGTTTACTTACGGTTAACTGGTTATCATTTAAAAAATATTTCACATTAAGCATCTTCTTTCCACTCAATAATTTGTATTTTTAATATTGAAACATAACACTAACTAAGCAGCAAACAAATATTTGTCTACGATTGTTAAAAAATGCTAACAATAATAATTTAATTTTGAACAGTCATTACCCACGCTCATTACCAACATACATACTTTTTTTAATCACTTATAAATATAAAAAATAAATGTGTTAGTAAAACCAATTAATAATAAAATCACATATGCTATGATTGACAAATAACACGCCAAACAAAAAAGTTGCTTTTCTAAATGACAAACCATGTTATCTTTGGGGTTGCATGGTCAAGGTCGTTTGAAGGTCATATTATTAAAATTCGTAATAAAAAGACGAGAATCGTGCTATTTTTATATTTTTGGAGTCATTAAATTGTGTGGGGTCAATTTGACCCCATCAGGTCATGGTTAATGTCATTTCAAGGTTAAGCCATCAAAGTTCATTGAAAATAGACCACAATCGTGGTATCTTTATGATTTTAGAATCGAAGTCAAATTGATCTTTTGGCCACATTAAGTTAATGTCGAGATTATATTAAGGTCAAATCAAAATTTGTCGAAAAGCAGACCACAATCATGATATCTTAAGGTTTTATAAGTCGCTGACTTTAAAATAACTTTAACCATGACCTGAAGGAGTTAAACTGACTCCGGATTTAAATTTAGTGACTTTAAAAACATTAGGATACCACGAATGTAGTCTATTTATGCTGAAATTTTGATAATGTGACCTAGAAGTGACCGTGATCCCGACCTGGTGGGGTCATACTGACGACAGATCCGAATTAAGCGACCTCAAAAACAAAAAAAAACGTCTCTAGTCTAGTCCTTCGGACAGGCTGTGGTTGACCGTGAAATTATCTTGACCATGACCTGATGGGATCAAACTGAGCTCAGATTCGAGGTCAGCGACTCAAAAAACATTAGAGAGACAAGATTATATAGCCCGTCTTTCGGAGCAGCAACTTATTTTTGTATGGCTGTGCCACAAAATGGAAACATTAAATTTAATGTTTGTATTAATATATATTAACAACAAAGTTGTCTAAAAATGTTTTTTAATGACTTATCAATAGTCGTATAAGAAGTATAGTGTGCAACTCACACGGAGTACTCATTTTCCCTCTTATGACTTAAGCACCCGCCTGCGGCTCGTGCTGCATACGTAAGTCATACTCGTGAGAAACAAGTTACATTCCGTGATCTACTATTCTTCTCTTTAGTCACTGAATATTCATAGTAATATTTTTAAATATACCTGGTATAAAATAGGTTTTGCCGATAAGGTCCAATTTATTTGGCATCAACTCCGAGTCAAGAATATAAACATGGGCTGCCAAAGCAGCTATTTCGTCGTTATCTTTAAAGCTTTTCGCCGAAGTCAATAAATAATAAGAAATGCTTTCCTCTCACGTAACTAATCTATGAAGGCGGGAAGTCCCATATTTGTTGGCCCATCATTTTTGGGATATATGACCAAAATAACAGCTTTGCGATATTTGCGAACTATGAACTTTTAGTGCCGATCCGGACCTATAAATACACCAATAAATTAAAGATAGGTTGGTTAAAATAATTATGTTACTATCAGCGCAGGCGTAAGTAAAAATTGTTTTTTGTAAAATGATTACATCAAATAAAGTAATAAGTTAACATAATACGAGTTTGGCACTGTACAGAGATGGACCCTTTATTATCTAACCTATTTATTTTATTAGGGTGGGTTAAAATTAGCTAATTTTTATTTTGATTTCTGACACTATAAAATTGGTTCAATAAGCACATTATTTCGATAGGAATATTTGCCTCATAACAGTTTTGCATATTTTTCACAGTCCCATGCAAAAAATTCATATCTCACGATTTACTAATAAAACAGCAAAACTTAAGAATTTTTTTGCTTTGTGTAGAAAATTGAACGCTCATTAAAACAAGTATTTTATGATTTTTTAATAAATTAATAAACATGTTGTCAAAAATATGTTCTGTATTTGTTCGGCGGATCCATTTAATTGGTGGTATTTGTTTGGGTACACGCTAAATATTGTTGTTTTTTCATAAAATAAAATAAACAAAAACTCAAAAAACCCAAAAACGAATTAAAATAAGTAACTAGAAAAACTAAAAAAAATGACGTTTTGTTGTCAATAAAATTAAATAAAAATAAAAAATTTAAAAGTTAACAATTAAATAGGTTAAAAATTTTTAAAATTCAAGCTTTAATTTTAGGATATTTTGAAGTCATTCGACATTAAATGTCAACTTCGGTAGATATCAAGCAAAGGTAACTTGTTCTAAATAATGCAAAATTAATAATAAAAAGTGCGTACATTATATTAAATAAAAATAAATGTATAGCATTAATACCTGTTAATTTAAATAACACCTGGTTACCTTTGCTTGATACTGAAGTGTCTTCAGGAAAACTAAAATCATCTTTTTGTAATATTAATAATAAATGCACCAGCAATCAGTTATGTATATTACTTTGACACTATTACACCAAAAAATTGATATTTAATATTAAATAAATTTAAAATATCATAAAACTAAAGCTTCAATTTAAAAACATTTAAACCTAAATTATTGTTAACTTTTAATTTTTTAAATTTTATTTACTTTTATCTTGACAAAGGTGGCAGACTTGCCATCGAAACGCCGATGTTTGTTTTCCTAGATACATATTTTAATTTTTTTTTTAAATTTTGTTTTAGGGAAATAAAATAATATTTGGCGTGTACTCAAACAAATAACATCAAATATTCAACATGTTAAAGAAGCAAATTAACAAAAACATTATTAAAATCAAACTAAGATGTTTTGTACAGGTAGGATTAAATTAATTATATTTAAATACATAAATGGTTTATTTTACTAACTAATCTGACTTTAATTTGTAAAGAAAAACTTTGTATATATCCCTATATTGCCTAAATAATTTAAATTACATTAATTAATAAACAAACTTTCAACTACGCCCACTACAATATTTTGTGTTTCATGAAGGGCACAAAAAATGACTTTGCCTAATTGTGGCAAGAATTTTATTCTTATATTATATGTAACTTTACTTTTTATGATTGATTCTTAGTTTATTTAAATTTGCTGCCATATACTTGTTCATGTTCACGTTAATGGACATGGACATGCAGAAGTAAAATAACATGAAATAAAAAAATAAAGATTTGTTTTAATATAAAAATTCCATATTTTGCTAAATTATTGCTGATAAAAGTGTTACAATAAAATTAAAGTGCCCAAGTCCACTTTAATAAAAAAACGGTATTTTAGTTCATCCATTAAAGGTTAACTCATGCTGACTACAATCTTATTTGTATAGGTAACCTATGAGTCTAACACTTAAAAACGCTGAAAGGAATGGATAAAATTATGTGGAAGAACGCCCACTTCCAATAAAATAATCAATGGCAGTAATATTAGTAAATTTTACAATTAAATTTAACAGTTGTGCTGTGAAAATTATCACATTTTAGTAAAGAACATAATGCATTTAGTTTTTACTTTCTCCTGAAAAATTTTCTTAAATGGAGTTAGCTAGTTTTTATATTAAGGCGACGATATGTAATTTATAAATTATTATAAAAAAACTTATGAAAAAATGTTGTAAAATTAGGTATGGTAATTTTACAGTCATATCCATGCTATCTAAAGGTTATATAAGTATTAAATAAACTTTTTTAACACCTTATGTAAAAATACTGTTGTATTGGATGTAATTATTTGTTAAAAACACAAGAGAGTTTAATTAAAAATCACAATAAATTTATAGTATACGCATCATATTTGGGTAGTGGTAAATATTTTGTTGCTTGTGTTGATTACTATCTTCCTATGGTCATTACTTAATTTTTTAAGCCCAAATGCTTTACAATAAAATAAAAAAAAAAACATTTAGGCTCATAAAATGAGAATAAGAAACTAAATAACTATGAAAAATTATTTATTCCAAATGTTTTGTTTCATGACCAATATTAAACACGACTAACATACTTTTTTCATTTTTATGTGCAATATTTAAAAAAGTAAACATACCAATCATCATTTTAAAGGACATAACTAATACCTAACTAGTTCGGACGGATGTTATTTCGACGCAGAAATAATTAGGCAAATTTTGCAATGGGAAAACTCGACGCACCAGCGAAGGTTTCATGGTAATGCTGCAGGTATTTTCGACGCATAATTTTCATGCTATCTGTATCTGTACCGAAAAGAATTTGAACCAATTTGTAATAATATTTAAAGAGTTTTCTAATACTGCCACACAATTCAAATAAAATGCCGCTAAATAATAAATAAAAATAAAGTGTGTAATATATTCAGGTTTATTTAAGGAATTGAAAAGAAGTTATCTAACCAGAATAAACCTGTCTTTAGTAAAAAATATTTGTGTAATATTAAGCTACAAAACAAGGCGCGCTTGTGGCGGCTTCGGTTGTATCGGCAAACGTCGATCACTGGAGTTAAGCAGTGAAATGCGCGCCCATAATTTAGATGGGTGTCCGACGGCAGCGGTGTTTCGGGCGGCGGCACGCGGTGTTGTCTGCTCGGGGATGCGGACCGAGCAACAACCATCTAAGTTATGGAATGAATGGTGTGTGAATGAGAAGGAGTAGGGGTCAACGTACAATAAGCCTTCAGGCTGCAGTGCACCACCTAGGGGGCGGTCGTCGGACCTGGGTGGGATGACCCCGAAAGGGTGAAAAAAAAAAAAAAAAAAAGCTACAAAACACCAAAAACCGAAGAGAGAGTATAGGTGGGGGATCATGATTAGTTCTGGGTAATTAAATCTTTTTTTTTAATTGCTTATTTAAACTTTCATTGCACATTCACTACAATATTTCGCCATTCTTTTTTCTCGCCTAAACAAAACTACTTGTACCTAAATATTCATCAAAAATGCCTAACGGATTTGCGGACTTTTTCTCTGGCATAGGTAAAGAAGGTTATTATGCGTCGAGATTACCACCGCCGCCGCTTAGTTCGCAAATTAACGGTTTGTAAAACGCACTTTTTATTCAAACTAAATTTTCACAAATACGGTAGGGAGTATGGTGGTATGTTTTATTACTACACAGCAATTGAATTAAATCAAAACTTCGCCGTCTTTCTTTACTAACTTGAAAATGAGTGCATCATAGTGACAATTTGCATTGGTCTTCACTGAAGAATCATTGTAAATTCACATTTAAATATATAATTATTGTATGAATATTTACATTTTTTGCGTAACGTTAATCTAAAATTGCAAAAAATTGTAACTTTGATTATACAGGGTGTAACAAATTCTTGCGGCCATCTTAGGATCTCGGGAACGGTAAGAGATACCGGGTTAATTAAATTGAGGCAAGTTGCGCATTTTTATGCTTAGGAATATTTCATTTTCAAAATTTAAAAGATTGTATCTGGTCTCAGTGATCCAAAAAAAAAACAAATTTTGCTAAACATTTTTTTTTTTTTTTTGTAGGCTTATTTAAAGAGATATTTTTAAACAAACGACACATTAATATTGCCACTTTCTCTATTTTATAAAATAATGTCAATAAATTCAAGATTCGCAGAGAGCAATAATTATCAACTTTGTTTTGGTTAAATAAGCGAAATATTTGGTTTAAAACTTAATAAACTCGTATTTTAATCCTAAATCTAACGACCTATAACACTTTACATATTTATGTTGCATTTCCATCATTTATTCCCTTGCCAATAAAAATTACCATTTTATTCCAAACGATCGTAAACATTTTCATTTAAAAATAAGTATGTATCCATTTTTCCTATCACTACTCATTATTATTCTTTTTAACACGCTTTTATTAACTTGGGTTGTATCTATGTAACGGAATCTTTGAGCCAAATTTTTACCAACTTCCAGCGATTTGATTTCTTTGAAACTTTGCACACGTATCAAGGACCCATGACAATGCAATAATCTGCAAACAGTATCCCGTTATCCTGATTGGGATCGTCAGGATAAATAAATTCCTTTACAGATTCTCTGTGTCTCTTGACAAAATGGCGAAGGATTTTTTAGTGAATAAACTGGAGCATTTAACTAATTGATATATCGAACTAAAAATGAAAAATAAATAATAGTTTAAAAAGACTAAAAAACACGCTTTTATATGCAACCGAACTAAAAATTAGAAAATAATTTTTCATTACAAAGAGTTTGTCACTTCAGAGTAAAAAGCGTGGGGTGCATTTTACTATTTTTTCATAACTTTTCCCTCATAGATATTGGCAAATAGAATAATTATAACATTTAATATATTAAGCACCCCACGCTTTTTACTCTGAAGTGACAAACTCTTTGTAATGAAAAATTATTTTCTAATTTTTAGTTCGGTTGCATATAAAAGCGTGTTTTTTAGTTTTTTTAAAGTATTATTTATTATGTATTTATTTATTTATAATTTAACTACCAAGCTACAAGAATTAGTATAATACAAAAACATTTTCTTATACGTAACACGTAATAAAATAAAGCATTTATTTTAATGAAACGTCTTTATCAACTTTATCAAAGTAAAAAGGAGGCATACTTACCTGCGAATGCATAATTCTCCGGACGTTTGGGCAAAAATCATTATTTCTAATAGCAAAATGGCGAATGATGGTTTATCGTTTCAAAACGTCGCATCGCATAAATATAAAGTGTGATATGTCGTTGGATTTAAAATTAAAATACGAGTTTATTAAGTTTAAAACCAAATATTTAGCCTATTTAAAAAAATAAAGTAGCTGGAACACGAAAAGTCGAATCTTATATTAAATGGCGTTATTTTATAAAACAGAAAAAGTGGTAATAACACTGTGTTATTTGTTGTAAAATATCTTTTTAAATAAAATAAGATAGAATAAAAACTTTTTCGAAAAAATTCATTTTTGTCCGGTTAATAACAGAACGGCTGCACTAACACTAAATTTTTAAAACATAATATTCTTAGGCATAAAAACCAAACAACTTTTCCCCAATTTAGCCAAGTCTATATCTCTTACCGTGCCCGAGACCCCAATGATGCCCCTCGAATTTGTAACACCTTGTATTTTACATAATACATAATTAGTGTAAAAGTACAGGTATCCCATTTTTGACACTTTTGCATGGTACCTTGCATACGATTAAAGATGTAGAGTTGCGGTTTTTGCAAAAGTATGCTATCTTTTTGTGAAACTATATGGCACAAAAATTCTGAGTTACAGGGTGATTTTGAAAATTTTGCATTTTTAGGTATCGCTGGTATCTTAGTTGGCTAATAACGTATCAAAAAGGTAAAAATTAATTATTTCATTTTTTTTTCATAGAATGCAGTGACGGAGTCAGAATTTTTCAAAATATTACTGTTTTTGAAATATTGACCAATGTTGAGTTTTTTAAATGCAACATCTTGTAAATATTTTTATAATATGTAACCTTATGGATTTTTTTATAAACAGCGACAAAATTACTAATTTTTATATTTCATTTCCAAAATTTTGCAGTAGGCCATGCAAAACACATCAGTTACTAATTATTTTATTGACTTGATTACTGTAGTGGTGCTTACGTCACGACTTTTAAAATTGTATTTGGCTTTTAAACTTAATAATGTTTTTTTTTTGGCGAGGATACCGGACATAAAATATGTTCGTTTTTTGACAAAAAGCTGTTTAATGAAACAGCTTGCACAAACATTTAATGGTATAGAGTAAAAGGCTACTGTACACATTGTAAATTTACGTAAAATAGAGGCAACTTTCTATAATAATATACACAGTTGCCCCTCTTTTACGTAAATTTTGTTTTATTGTATGTCCAGCTTAGAAAATCACAAGTGTTGCGTGTTTACAAAATTTAGTTTTTACCTAAAACAATATAGTTAAATTGTGTGATGCCTACAATATATAACATAACACTAAAACTTAAAAATAAACCTATTATTATGTTTTTAAACCATTAAAACTTTCCTTTAAAACCATATAAAATATTTACTGGGCATTTTCTTACAACTTAATAAATGGACATACTATATTTGTGCTTTTAACCATCAATATATACACAGAGTAGTTTATTATGGTATATAAAAAGTTTAATTTTCTTAAAATCATATATAGTTTAAAATATTGAGTCACTTTGGCAGCCAAAGGACAATTACTATTTTGATGAGATTTTGCACAGTTGACCAAAAGCAACTATTCCGCCTATAGGCCATTTTAAATTAAAAAAATCTCTCCACCCTACTGCATAGCTATAATATAAAGTAAAACATAAAAGATATTTTACATCACAATGGATTTTATTTTAATTGTAAATTTACAGTATAGACTTAGTAAATGCTCATAATATTAAAGCGGCTTAACTTAAATGTGTTATTGAAAAACAAATTTAATTATTATCGTGATATAGCCAATAATTTCTTTTAAAAATAGCTTGTACGCTAAAGAAAATAAAGGGGCTAAATTAAAAATAATAGCTGAGAGCGGAGACAGAAAATTGCTCCATAACGGTGATGCCGAGATGGAAATAAATTGCATTAAAACAACATGGTCGGAAAATCTGAGTTTAATATAAAAATAACAGTGAACCATACGTACAGCGAGAATATAACAATTAAGGGGGAGTTTTAAGGCTTTCCAACATGTTATGTACCCTTGCGTAATCGGTAGCGATTTAAATCACAAATTTATTTTTACTTTACGATTAATTTATCACACGGAGAGCTGGCCGTCGCTTTGAATTAGTCGCAAGCTACCTATGTAGCTACAATTATGAGTATGGATAATTATACATTAGCTGCCAAAAAGCTGAACTAAATAAATTAAAAAACTTTTTTAATGCGCAAATTAAAAAAATAATTAATAGAAATTAAATTAAAATAAAAAAATTGAGGCTAGTACGCATGGTATTTAATAAAGCTGTTTAGATTTAATTATAGGGTGGATGTATAAGATTTAAAATGAAAATTATAAAAAGAATTTTTATTTTAACGCTTTTTTTAATATAAACAAAAAAAATGTTTTGCTTTAAAATAAATTTGGGAGCTTTTAAGTACCCAAGCAGAACTGACCAGAAAATTTAAATAATGAAATTTGGCATGTATTCTAGATGCAGGAATATGGCAAGTTAAAAATCTAAACATAATTGATAATTTTACAATGCTATGTATTATTTGTTCTAAAGCTTATTTGTGATGCAAAATAATACGTTTATAATAGGCAATATTTTTGTATGCCAAGCTGGTGTATTATTTAGGAAATATATTTTATATAAACTGGGAGTATTTTCAAGAGCTTATCTGCAAAAATATTCCAGGACAAAAACTTAGTGTTTATAAAAACAACGTTTTTTTAATATAAACAAAAAAAAATGTTTTGCTTTAAAATAAATTTGGGAGCTTTTAGGTACCCAAGCAGAACTGACCAGAAAATTTAAATAATGAAATTTGGCATGTATTCTAGATGCAGGGATATGGCAACTTAAAAATCTAAACATAATTGATAATTTTACAATGCTATGTATTATTTGTTCTAAAGCTTATTTGTGATGCAAAATAATACGTTTATAATAGGCAATATTTTTTGTATGCCGATATAAGCCTAAATTACCTATTTTTTTATAATACAATATAAAAAAATTGTTAGAAAATTCCTAACGTTTGTTACAGGTACAGTGTATTTCTTGAATATTATCTCATCTTTTATTTTTTAAATAAATCTTAAATGGGGTAAATAATACAAATCAAAATTTTAAGGTGGCTGCTAGGCGACATTTTATTAAAAGAATAAATAGAAAGGGAAGTCCAATAGTGCCACATTATTTAAAATGTCCTGATAAGGGCTTTGTAACCCTAAAATGAAAAGTTAATACCAATAACTACTGCAAAATAGGGAAACTTTAATAATTACGAATGCCTGTTTTGGGTGGTCATATTTCCGGACCTAATAAAGTAAGTTATAATTAATGTGGTATTATTTTAAAGCCTTTTTATTGCTAATGTTTTTAATGGTGATAGTAGTGATAATATACAAGGTAAGAAGATTTTTTAAAATAAAACGCTCTGCATAATATATTACCTTTTAAGAGGTCTTAAAAACGGCTTTAGGAACATATCACATTTTCTATCTAATTTTATATTTTATACAATAGTTTCTTCCGAAAATTAAAAAAATATTGGCCAGGTCACAACATTCTGTGTTACCCTGTATACTTATGAATAAATAACGAGATATTAAATCCCATTTTCGACCAGTGCAGTGTTGCGAAAATAGAACACGTGAAGGGTGTCCGGTTTAAACAGGGTAAGTGCCATATTATTTATTTTTATGTTTCATGCATAAAAACATTCTAAGTGCCATCGTACGTGTCCTCACAAAATGCTAAGTGCCAAGCTTGCTGCGTATAGTAATGCAATTAATTGAAAAGTGGGGTAACCTACAAATGACATGTCTTATTTCGGTACAAACAAGCTAAGTGCCATCAACCTAAATAAACAGCGGCGTTTTTTGTTAGTTAGAGCGTGTTTGTTGACTAATTAGTACATGTGATTGATATTTTTAAGATGAAAAATAAAAGAATAGATTGATATAGAGATGAACAAAACAAATTAAAAGTTTCTGGATTAGAATATAAAACTAGAAAAATAAAACTCTGCCGAAAAAAGAAGAACCTAAACGATCACTTCCCTACCAGATTATCGATATGGAGTTGTCTGGTTTTAGGGATCTTAAAGGGGTTCCGAAAAATCCTATTGATACTAAGAAAATAAATTAGTAAAGCAATCATTATCAACATTGATAAGGAAGATCCTGGAGTGACAAAGGTAAAATATATACGTACAGTGAAGTTGAAAGTTGGAAGGAAGTACCAATTTTAAAGAAAAACAAAACCAAACAGGACATAAAGGAAACTGTTCTTAACCTTTTACTTTTTTTATTTTTTTCTTGAAAACAAAGATTATAAAGACTATTACCGTAAGCTAGTAGACCAAGTTTAAATCATGTTTTGACTATATTATAGTATTTTAAGTTTTAGTACACGTTTCTTTTAATGAATAAGTTTTTAATTAAACGATTTTTTCTATTAAAAGATTTTTTTTATTGTGGCACTTAGCATGTTTCTTATTTGCTTATTTTTTATTTTTTTTTACATTACACATTTTTTGCATAAAATTTTAAAACAAGGCTAAGCTTACATTATTAAACTTTGGTAATAAGTCCCCATAATTTCGTTTTTCTTAAATATCTCTGTTCTTTAAATTTAGCACTTAGCCTGTTTGAACCGGACGCTCCTTCACTTGACTAACCATTTATTTAAACTCACAGATCATAAATTTTGGTCCTTTAAAATGGTTAAACTACAATTAAGTATTAAGACACATTTATTTATTCTGTGTAATAAATAGTTAAATTTACTTATATTATATGATTTTTTTAACACCCCAAACTAGGGCAATTTTTTTCCAATCTAAGGTTTCTGTTTTTTTTTACTCTAAAGTAGCAAATATTTCACAAACTTCTATAATAGCGGTAATAAAGAAAATTAATAGTACTTAAAAAAACTGTATTAAAAATATTTAATAAAATGGGGTTAGATAGAAAAATCTTACTGAAAATTAATTGTTGCGAAAATGCAACATCAGGTGGAAGCAAGACCTTTATAGGGAATGCAAGCCACGTGTTTTTGTCGCTCTCTTTGTGGCGTTAGTTTAGTGTGCCTGTGATTATAAAAATAGTTATTTATTATATGAGGACATAAATATAGTAAATTACACGATTTTAAAGCACATTGAACGTAAAAGTAGAAAATAATTTTTAAACTAATTTTCAAACAACTATAAACGACAAACTACCAATATTATTGCAAAAAAGCAACAGGCGCTCAATATAGGAAAATATGGCAAAACACGCCCACGCTTTTTACAATAATACTGGTATTCTACGTTTAATAATATTTCAGGATTATTTTAAAAATTATTCTCCACCTTTTAGTTTCATGTCCTTTAGAAGCGTTATTTTTAGTTATTTTTTTACTTATTATCATTTTTTGCTTTTTAGTTTAATATACTATGATAGCGTTTATTTTTAATTTTTTAAACTACATTTTCTTTTTCTTTTACAGTTCCGCACGCAATCCTAGTTAGTAGACTACCCTAAAAGCATAGGGAAGTATTATTTGATTGGTTTAAACGGTCATGCAAAACTGTCACACTGTAAGGCCGTGGTTAGTTTTTTTTTTTTTGATAACCTAATAAAACTAATTAAAAAAAAAAGATATAATAATCCAGAACTAAGCATGACCCCCAATGTGACAGTTTTGCAGGACCGTCTGTCAAACAAATTAAAGTACACGTCCCTTTCGCTTCTTAGTATAGTCTCTAGTTAGTGAACACAGGCAAGGTAATCGTAGCTACTGAACACAGCCATGGACGTCAATATTCTATTCAATTGCAGATGGCGCTGTAAAGGGCGCCTGCCTTGCAGTTTATACAAACCCATAATGTCAAAACAAAACGCACCTAAGTTTTTTCCATTGACTTTTAATGTAAAGTTTTAACAGTAACACAAAGTTGTTTTTTTTAATGTAACTCTCGGCATATTTTATCACCAATTGAAAGGTCTCCTTAAAAGCCGTAAAAAATTTAACATTTGATTTTAAAATATACCCATCGCCAGGAATGCGATAATAAAATGGCCTTTTTTAAATAAAACAACCTCTATATTTTGCTAAACTGCCTCGGAAGGTTTCCAGAAGGAAACCTACTTCTAGTTAAGATGTCAACCACTTGCGCTGGCCAAACGTCAAGGATATAAAATTTGCAACGATGGCCGAATAGCCCAAAAAACTTAAGTTTAGCAGAAGATGGCCGCGAAAGCCTTACACAGTATATTCCTGTATATTTTATTACCAATTAAGAGGCATTTTAAAGACCTTTAAGAATTTACCAAATTTAAAATGATTCTCTTTAACAGTTCGAAGTCGAAAATATGAACCTCCATATCTTAATACGTATATTTATCTATTTTTTTAGATTTATATGGTCATATTTCCAAAACTTTAAGGGATAAATGTATTAAAAGTGGTATTTTCGTAAACCACCTATAAATATCTTTGCAACGGTCATATAACATACAGGCTGTTTCTGTAAAAAAATCCTGATGATGACTATATTTCCGAAACTATTAAAAAATACATACATTATATGTTTAATTTCTTATAGATTTTAGGAAGACTTGCAACTTATAATAAAATATACAGGGTGTTTTACTTAAAAAACCCAAGTTTGTGTTATAACTTATATATCAATGAAAAAAATTTAAGTAAGCCACTGAATTCTACGTAAAAATTCCTTAAACTTTTCTACTTACATTTTTTTTCTACCCTTTATATCAAACGATTTACAAGTGCCTGGACAAAATGACAAAATTTGGCAAACATTTTGTATCTCCAAAACGAATCAAGCTACATTTACTTTCACAACTGATTTTGTTTCAAAATCGACTTTGAGATTGCGCAATCAGATTAATTTGTTCTATCTCTTCCAGTTTTCGCTATACCCTGCAAAGTCAAGGAAAAGGCGCCATCCTGTACATATAGAGGCTTTAAATAACAAACTGAAAAAAATGGGAAAAATGGGCAAAGGCATGTTACCCGAAAAATGTGAGGACGCGCAGGGAAAATATTACACACTTGCCAGGTGTCAAACCAATTTGAAAAAACGTTAAGACGCCCTTAGAATGTTTTAACCCTTTATAGGGCAAAAAGTATTTTTTCACAAAATGGATGTATGTTTGGGTGAGATATTCTGTAGGGTATAAGAATCATGTGTGTACCTTAGTACCTTTGACACAGCTCTACTTGACGTAGGAGCCAAAATATTTCAAAATAATACGCAATTACATGAACATTTAGAGTAAAATATTATGCTATTAAAATGTGTTTACTAAAAAATATGAAATAAACAATCATTCCTAAAATACGTATAATCGAAAAACTATTAAAAAATAAAAGAAAAGACTACATTTACAAACATTAAAAATGCTACTTTTTTGGTTCTCTTTGGGTTCCTTAACGTTCTTTGGGAGAATAGATTCCTACCAAACGACATAAAACTTAAATTTTTGTCTTGCTAAAAGAATCTTAAACTTGCCAAAACTTGACTATCATTAGTTATGACATGCTTGATCTGGTAGAGATAAGGGGTTATACTTAAAACCACTTCTAAAATATTTTGGTGGGAAATTATTATTTCAAGACCTATACAGGATTAAGTTACTATTAATGCTATTTAATGACGGAATGATTAACGATATTGTAAAATGAACTAACAACATTAAACTTTAACAAGAAGCAGCGTTATAGGGCGAAATGCATGTAGTGTGTGATACTAATTTCGCTAAAATACGGGCTGTGTTTGGCCTTCTTTACTTAGCTGGAATATATAAAGCCGCTAGAATAAATTTAAAAGAGCTGTTTTTTGCAGATGGCTCTGAAGTAGAAAGTTTTTGAAAAACCATGTCTTTACAAAGATTCTATATACTAATATTATGTCAAATCAAGCTACGTATACCCCTAATAAATATCTAAATGCTAGAGGCATTTCGGAGAAGATGTGCTTTAAGCCAATATATGCCGAATAAACCGTCCCGCTATGGGATAAATATTTTTGCTCTGGTAGATTCAAAAACATAATATGTTTTAAACATGGGTTTATTTAAGTGTACAACCAGATGGACCCTATGCTCCTAGTAATAAACCTTTTGACGTTGTCAGTCGGCTTGTTGCTCCAATTTCTGGATCAGGCAGAATGCCACTTTTAATAACTGGTTCACCAGTCACAAACTGATAATAAAGTTGTTAAAAGATTATAATTTGATTGCTGTTGGTACAGTTAGAAAAAATAAACCACAATCAGCCCCCAATTTCTTGATATCTCAGAGATACTTCAGAAAATTTAAATTTCAACAAAATAGTACGCTTACATTTTATGTTTTAAAAAAGGAAATAACTGTTCCACTAATGTCAACTCTACATCGTACACCCAATATTGATCAAAAAACAGGGAGAAATAAAAACGAGTTGACGAGTTATCAGCTAGTTATGACGTACCTTGAAATAACAGACGATGGCCTCTTACATTATTTTATGCACTGATGAATTCTGCTGAAATAAATACGATGGTAATTTATACCAACAACAATAATAAGATTAAGAGAAATATATTCCTCAAACAACTAACATATCAAGTAATTGCTGACCACACAGAGGTCCGAGCCCAAAATTCAAGGTTGCTTAGAGAACTACAAGCTAGTCGAAGAAGAAAATGAAAATTATTTGGAACCACCTGGTAAACATCAACAGTTTTCTATAAGATGCGCCATTTGTCCATATAAAGAAAAAGCCATTATACATGTCCAAAATGCAACAGTTCTACATGCCCCCAACATGCTTTTATTTTATGTGACAAATATCAAAATGAAAATGACATAAAACGCACTTCTTCGTTCTTTATAAAACGAATAATATCATACGCGTGTTGAAATCTACTTCTCAACACTAGTGTTGAAAAGTACATATGGCAGCTGCTTAAATTCCGTTAAAAATGATTTTTACAGTTTATTTTAAACAAATTGAAATTTTTGACTGAGTGATCAGTGCATACACACATTATCACTTTTTCAAAATATATTAATTTGAGTTTTATTTTCAGGGATTAAATAGATCATTTAACAACATTATTTTATAGCAAATGCTTTTAGTAATACCCCATAAAACATATGGAGAAGTACCTAAAGCTACGTATGCGGCAGCAAATATGCATCATTTGTTAAATTCTAACCTAACCACAAAAAGCTAAGTGGCAAAATAAACTGCTGGACATTTAAACGGAATATTAAATTTTGGGTAAAATTTAAAAGGTTATTTTCTCAAAGACTACAAAACATGTTTTAGTTCGTTTTCCCACAAATTTAAATGCAATTATTAGTCTTTATGATTACCTACACTGCAACCTTGGTATTAAACTTACCACTTTTATACAGAGTGGTGAATATGACTTTGTTTTTTTGGTGAAATTTTGTTGTTTTGCAACTTTTTAGATAACAGAAATTTTTGAATCTTTAATATTTTAAAATATTCAGATATTTATTTGTGACAAATAGTTTTGGCAAATTTTTAATTTTCCTCGTAAATCTAAAAATATGATATTTTTACTAAAAAGTGATATTTTAGCGTTATCATCCTGTATAACGCTGACATTTAGTCCTATAAACTTCTGCTTTTTAACATTTTAAGCAAAAAGCAAAAACTTTTTAATGTTTTAAAAAACTTTTATACAGGGTGGACAAAAATGTAGATCTAATGTGTAAAAGTAAATGTTTTATTTTATTTTTAATTTGTTATAAATTATTGTTTTTTGTTAAGCCATAAACCACAGAAATAACTTTTATATATTTTTTTAAGATCTTGGAATAAAAATACCAGAAGAGATTTTTTAATATTTTTTATTTGTGTTGCTTAGTTTGTGTAATATGCTCCTTGAATTGTATGGTTGTTTAATGCTTGAGTATGATATTAAAGATTGTCGTAATGTATGGAAACTGTCTCATACTCAGAACCGGTTTCACCAAAGCTTACAATATTTACTAGTTGAGGGTTTTGGGAAAAGCCCAATTTATTGCTGATACTTGCCATGTATTCAGGTTTCCATTTTAGTTTTTAGAATTTGTAAACGCTAAAAGAAAACAATAATTATAAAAATATTAGAAAAATTTAATTTCACACATAGATCTTCTTTTTGTCCACCCTGTATAAAAGTTTTTAAAACAATTAAAAGGAATTGCTCTTTGCTTCAAACGTCAAACAGTAGGAGTCTATAGGACTAAAAGCGTTTTAGTGTTATACAGGGTGATAACGCTAAAACGTTACTTTTTAGTAAAACAATATATTTTTAGAATTATGAGGATAATCGAAAATCTGATAAAACATTTTGTCACAAATGATTATTTAAATATTATAAATTTTAAAGATTCAAAAATTTATTTTACTTAAAAAGTTGCAGAACAACAAAATTTTCCAAAAAACAACGTTTTATTTACCACTCTGTATATAAGAGGTTAGTTTAATACCAAGGCTGCAATGTAGAGTTATCATAGAGACCAATAATTGTGTCTAAGTATGTCGAAAACCGCACTAAAATATTATTTGTAGTCTTTGAGAAAATTAAGTTGAAAATGTTACCTAAAATTTAAATTTTTCCGTTCGAATGTCCAGCAGTTTGGTTGTATAAAAGTTGCCTATGTTTTTTCAAAATAATGCAACCCATTTTAAGAAGAGCCGTAGATCTGGTAAGTAAAACGGATTTGCCAGTTCACCAGCGTTAATATTTAATTTTAATCCATTTGGGATTGCTTGAGGCTCTACCTGCTATTATTCAAAAACGTATATTTGTTTAGTAATTAGGCGTTTTCAAGTAATTTCAAACACTTAATTAAAGTAATAGCAGTGCAAGCATTTCTAAAAGGTAATTAAATTTAAAAATGTATGCTTTTAAATACAATTAAAGGTAATTACGTTAAGTTTTTCTGTTTTTCTTATTTGTGGTAAAATTATATAATACCTTAAAATTTTTGGTAAATATGTTTTGGTCGTAGAAAAATATTGTACATGACTTGTGCTGAAAGGGATTTTTACCCCCGTGGTACTGTCCAACTCTGGTTATCACCTCGTGCTACAACATTCCCACTCGTGTGAAATATATTACTTTTGACACTTGTTATGTAATATACTATTCTAGTTAGGCTTGGGTGTTTTTGCTTTTTATGGTTTAATAACAAAAGCACATGTCAATTAAAAAAAATGTTTGGGAAAATATTTTTTTCTTTCAAATTATTTTTTAGTGTCATAACTTTGATTTTTGTGTTTTAGTATATTCTTGAATCAATATATATGTTACGTAAAATATATTTGTTACTAAAAATGTTTAATCCATTTTTTCTTTAAGTGTAGCTCACACACAGAGCCTTTTCTTGAGGAACCTAGGAACCAATTTTTTAGTGTCAGATGTCAAAATTAAAATAGTCGATTTTTTTGACCCACTCTATAATACATATTTGGAAAACACTTTATTCGAGTTGTCTTTATTTAATTTAAAAAAATATGAACTCTTTCTCTTTTATTTTGCCTTTAAAATAATTATTGTATTTTTATAAGATTGAAAAACGATAAAACTGACAAACAGTAAAAACATCCGCGAATTCAAGTGGAAAATTGGATCGGGCTCGATTTTTGTTGAACACTAAAAACTACAATTTCTTATATTGCAATATGTTCACAGAGCTGTAAAAATTGTATTTCGCTTTTGGGAGATACGTGATATGACGAAGGGAAGTTATACTGGGGTTTGATATTAAATAAACCATTCGGAGGGTTATATCCAATGTCAATTCAACTAGAACTGTACAAGATGGCCCATTTCACAATAAAATTTTATATTAAAAGTTTTTTTTATTTCACGAATAACATAAAGAATATTTTCTTTATATAGGAGTGTCTATTGCTACTACATATTATTCGCGGTATGTAGTTTTTTTTTAATATCTGTATAAAACAATGACAAATGTAGTTTCACTAAATGTTAACCTTATTTTTTTCTTCACCAATGGATTCTACGCTACAAAGAAGGGCACTTTATAATTACAACCCTATATTTAAAGTGAACGGTTTGCGTATAAAGTGGAAAAAACGAAATATTTCTATCTTTATTAGGACACTCAAAAATGTCAGTTGGCTTTGGCATGAATGAATCAACAAAAAACAAAAGCTATCGAGTTAATTAGGCACGCTAAAACTAACAAGTTTTTCCACTTTATACGCAAACCGTTCATTTTAAATATAGGGTTGTAATTATAAAGCGCCCTTCTTTTGTAGCGTAGAATCCATTGGTGAAGAAAAAAATAAGGTTGACATTTAAAAAAATGAAGTTTTTGAGTTTTCAAAATATCAGAACACAGTGTTAATTTTTGGGCACCTTGTATATTTTTTTGACAATTTTCATGTGAGTGGTAAGATATGGATCTTATTTATCCAAAGTCAGAAAATAGTTAGCCTATCTTGTTTGAATTTCAAGAAATTGTTATTTTTGTCTAAGGTTGCATCTGTCAAATATTTCAGAAAAAACTGAAATTACTGCAGAATGGCTAGATCTAGGTGTATGATGTTTTATACAAAGTTGTAATAAAATTTAACGTAGATTCCAAAATTCAATAAAAAATAGGACATTCCATTTAAAATAACGAAGTTGATGTCTACTTCCGGTATAACCGGAAGTTGTCGAGAGTTGAAAATATTTTTGTTGAAGAGAGCTATTTCAGTTACCCCCCATATAAATTTTCAGAAAAATATTCCTAGGCGTTTTCTATATACTTGTCGACTCAACTCGTCGTGACGGACACTGTACTTATTTGAAATAATTTTTAAATGAAAGTTTCCCATACTTCCTGTGCAGTCCAGGGTTGTGTTGTTAAGTAAATTTTATTTAATTTCTTAAAAAGTAAACAAGATGGGAAAATGAATTAAAAAGCCATTTCAAAAATATTGAAGGTTTAAATTAAATATCCAATTTTAAATTTAAATATGCATTTAAAAAAAATAAATAATTTGCTTTGAATATTTATAAAGTGTGTTTGTATTGTGGCAAGAAGAAAAGTATTTTTTAGCCAATTTTATAAAAAAAGTTTATATAAAAATAGATCCGAAAATACTTTCTCTCTAACTTATGGGTCTTTTTTTCATTATATGATTTAAATAACTTGCTGTGGTATTTCTTGTAATGAAAGGTTCACTAAGCCCTAACTTTATTTTAATTCGTGAGATCAGTAGCACCGTGAGAAGAATCTTAGCTAAATATTATTGATAAAAAATGTAGCCACTTACATTTTTGCAATTTTTTTATGATAAAAGATCTATAAACACAATTTTTGTATTTTTGTAATGTTTACGTAGCTTGTTTAAATTTTCAGAAAACATCTGGACCATACAAGAAAGGTGAGGAATTTTATTTATTTTAATAATTAGGTGTTACAATTTCATATAAGCAATTCTATAACAACGCCACTAAATACCTAATAAAAAACCGTATACATTAAGTCTAACAAATTTTACTAAAAAGAAAGTGTTATAATTTTTTAAAAAGTGTAACACACTATTTTGAAAACGAAACATTTCGGGTCCATATTTATAAAAACTTATTTTTCTAAAATTGGCTTAAGTATGCAAGCTTAAAGGACCCCGCACCATTTACATTAAAAACCGGCATTAGTAAAATAATTTATTGTTGTATTATGCTAGAGTCTTACCCCTAATCGTAATATTTTCATAAAAATTTTGGGGGTCACCGGCGATATTTTGGATTTAGGGCTGCCAAAAGTGACGTCACTGGATGATATAAGAAAACACATTATATTACTTTACTTTAAATACGTTTTTATAAAACATAAATTAAATATTGGAATTTTGACAATTTAGTTAAAAATACAAATATATTTAGTGGTTACTTTTAACCTTTTTATAAGTTTTAATAGTTTAGGGTTTTGGAACTGTCCTACATGATATGTCAAGTTAATAATAAAATGAATATTATATTGACCTATTACTAGGCTAGTACCTTCTTGTACTAGACGCCAAGGCGTCTATGGTGAGCCATCATGTATATGGGGGTGAGTAGCGTTATTTTTGAATCACCCTGAAGCAGCCCTAATTCAATAATTACGTGCAAAGGATATTTCAATATATTTTTTATTCTTTAGACGTTAAATTATTTACAATAGATCAAAATAAATAAATCGATCTAAGTATTACCCATTTTAATTTTAACTTAGCACATCCTGGGTTCCAAAAACCTAAACTAGTAAAACGTATTAAAAACTCAAAAGTTAAATAAAATTTTGCTTTCAACTCTTTTGATATTCATTAAATGGTTTAAATCATTTTAAATATGCCTGCACTAGCACAATTTTTCTAGGATATAATTAAGACCTCCCTGTAGATTGTTTGCGGGTCAGCAAACTATTATAATTATATCTTTTAAATATATATGTATTTTTACCAAATAACCCAAATTATTATCTTATTTATTTGTTTTTCGAAATTTTTGTTTCGTATTTTAAAATAAATTTCACCTTAACATATAATTATGCCCAGCCAGGTACAAAAAAGAAACAAAATAATGTTTGGTCATGGAAAATACGAAATGCCAGCAAACCATTTAGTTTTGTGAAGAGAAAAATAGAACTTTTATTCTGAATAAAAATTATTACGGTATTCGTTAAAAAAAGTTATTTTTTTAAACTTTTAAATTTTTGTTTGTTTTTTTCGTTGCTTATGCTAAAAAGATAATAGATAAACAATTCTAAAACTTTTATACAAGAAGTTTTTGTTTTTTATTACTCTTGGTTATCGTTTAAAGTGGGTGTCAAAATATAAATAAAAACCGTGTACATTTTCCTTTTGTAAATACTTATCAAGGTACCCATTAAGTTGCCAGTGCTAAATATACTGAGCCATTTTTTTGTACATATATTGAAAATATTGTTTTGGGTGACAAAAAGAAAATATCGAAAAAGTTTCAGCCCTTCATAATAATGTTTAGAGGTGTATATTTTTTAATTTAGATTTTTACTTGTACTTTTATTTTTGTGTCAAAGCTGCCTAAACTATTAAAGTAAAGAAAAATATTTGCACATATACCTTTAGGAAATTAAATTGCCTACAAAAAACGTTTTTTTACTGTTTGCCAGACAAACTTATTTCGTATAATCCAGCTTTAAACATTGATAATTTTTTTAGATTTACCTTTTCTTTGAATTTTGTAACAAACGAAAAAATAGGTATAGAATAAAACAATACAGATTTTTAGAGGAAACTTACCTGATTCTCTACAATAAAGGTCCCTTAACGTTTTTACACAAAATCATTATTTTGAAAGTTATTTACAAATTAAGTTAAAAAAATTGTTTTCTTCATTGTTGAATCGTTATTTTTACTCATTGAAACAAATTGATAAATTACATAATCGAGAAACGTAATTTTTTAAAAGTTACTATTCAAAATATCCAAATTTAATAATGTATATTATATAAGACCTACAGACCTATTTTCGGTTAATACATAGCTTTTGTTACACAAAAACGTAGTCTAAGTGTAAGTAAATTTACGTTTTCGTATGACAAATAGCTACTAACCGAGAATAAGTTTGAATATATTATAAAATTTAGATATTTAGGGCGATAAAATTATTATAATTATTATTTTTATTAATGTAATTTATCAATTTGTTTTACTAAGTAAAATAAATTGGTTTTACAAGGAAAAAAACAATAATTTAATTTTTCCTTTAGCTTAAATTGTATATAACTTTTGAAAGAAACATTTTTAGGTGAAAACGTAAGAAAACCTTTTTGTATAGCAAAGTAAAGGAAATTTAACCTTTTAAAATCTATGTTGTTTTTTCTATATATTTGCTTTTTCGTTAGTTAAAAAAAATTAAAATTAAAAAAGGATATCTGAAAAAATATGTTAATGTTTAAAGCTTGATTATTCAAAAATGGTTCGTGTGGCGATAGTTTTCAATAAAGCGTTTTTTAAAGGCAATTTAATTTCCTAAATGTGTATGTGCAAATAATTTTTACCTTGAGAGTTAGGCAGCTCTGACGCAAAAAGAAAGTACAAATGAAAAACCTAAGGTTAGAAAGATAAACCTCTAAACATTAATATTAAAGGCTCAAACCTTCACTATATTTTCTTTTAATCACCCCAGACATTATTTTTGATATATTATTAAAAAACAAAAACGTCCTTTTTGCCCAGTCTAAATTGTGTTTATGTACTTTTTTTTATGGAACTAGCTAAGGTAAACATCTGTATTTTTTACCGCAAATAATTAACGCCGTATATAAAAATATTTTTTAACAAACAACTAAATTTAAATTTAATTATTACGAAACATGCCTTTTTAGCCTTCAAGCAAACTTTCTATGCTTTTATATTATTTTTTCATTTTAAATGATTTTCAATTTTCAATTACAAAAAATATATTTTTAGGGTTTAAATTTTTCTTTACTCTCTGAAAATGTAAAGCAATACAAAAAAATGCTTTAAAAGCTTTTTCTTTGTTATTTTAAAAATCAATATTTTATTTCATGTAAATGACACTTTGTATAATAAAAACGAAAAGTAACTTGTAATATCAATGAGAAAAGAAATAAAATTATTTAGTAAATAAAATAGTATGTCGTATTCCTGTAAACAAAACAGTTCCCATTTTGTTTCTTATATTACAATGCAGTATTACCTTAAACTTATTGTTTAAACTTAAAACGGCTGAAAAGAAACTGAGCAGAAAATTAAATTTTTATTGACTTTTCATTTAAACAGTTGTTAATAAGCTTTTTTTGTATTGTATTTAAGTTTATAAATATTGGCTGACTACTTGAGGGCCATAAGGCTAATGATTCTTCTATAACTATTCTTATTTCGGTACTTGAGGGTCTTTTTAACGCGTAGCCGAATAACGCAAGAGCCGGTTATTGGTCGCGTATCCTACGCCTTTTTTCAATAATAAGTAATTTTACCGGATTTTCATCTATACCACGCCCGCAAGCGGGTGGATTCGCGTTCTACTCGACGAGCTTCCAAATCCCGCTTTATGTTGTTACTGGCATTATCAGGAAGTGTAAATTTCGTTAAAAATCGGGCTTTTGTCACATTCGGTTAATTTATTCAGTAGGGTGGACTTCTGAGCGCCCTCTGTAGTTTTGCAGAAGAGCGCGCTCAAGTCTGTTCCTGGGCCCAGGTTTGGGGTGGTCAACCCTTGTACCTGAAGCTCAGACACTACCCCCTGCGTCACGAGCGGCGACGCCCAAAAGTGTAGTGCAAGGCGCTGCACTTTCCACGGACTTAGGTAGTCCTTCCAAACTTTCGTAGATGAGCGCGGTTGGATCTGTCAACGGTGACTGGTTTAGGTACTTTATCCCTAACCCCAGCTCCCCGTGCTCGCTTGCGTCTACCGCAGTGGCACACCCAAGTTGACTCGTTTTCGTGCGGCTGAAGGCCGTTATTGTTGCCATCATTCTTTCGATTTTTCTGCCCGCCGTATTTCAGCGCGTATCGCGTACACTTTGGCTGTTGTATAATACGACGGTCTTCCGCTAGCATCCATAGAAGGCATAGATGTGGCTAAAATGCGGGCCGCCCGCCTACGGCATTGTGCCCGTCGCTTCAGCGTATGCATGCGTTTGCCTTCAGGGCCCTGGTTGTTTATGGGAGTTTTTCGTTGTTTTTGTGTCTGGCTGCAAAATCCCCTGACGTTCCCACATAGCCCTATCGGCCGGCCTGTCACCTCAAAGGTACCGTATCATCGACAACAGCTGAGTTCAGCCCTAAAAACCACTCTAGGTTATGGTTAGGTCGCTGATTGTTATTTTTAATTTATTTTCATTTTAATTCTTTTAGATAAAAGATCCAAATTAGGTTTTTATTTTTTTTGTCTATTCTTATTTTTATTTATTTAAGTTTACAACATAGTAACAATAAACCAACGACAAACAAAAAGTTCAATTCAAATCTTTCGGCTTTTTTCTGATTGTGGCACAACTTAAAGCTATTTATTAGTGCAACCGAAGTGCAATGGAAGTACTGACTTCTGCAGTTTAAGCTACTAATTTAACTAAACAAACTGACAAGGTAATTACTAAACTTTTGTCGGGACTTCCTCCTGAAGAGACAGAAAAATGAAATCCTACGATTTCTAGAATTCCATTTTTAAAACACAGACACAAAACAATTTCCTTATTTTAGGTTGGAATTTTTGACAAAAACGACGGACACTTATTTAATTTATCAAGCAAAGAAACAAAAACACAAAATTTAAATGACGTAGAAAAAATAAATATTTAAAGAAAGTCGCAAATATAAAAAAAACGCTCAGTCACCGATAAAAATCGCTAAAAATACTAAAATTAAAATCTACTGTTAATGGACAGTTAAATAGAGACACTCTGCTTTTCTATTTCATTCGTCAGTGACCCTCTCCCCAGACCGGTTTTGCCTGCCGCACAGGACTCATCAGTCCGTGTACCGGGTCCATGGCAAATGACACGTGACACAGGTCTGTGGAAAGGGTCCTGGCGAATGAAATAGAGAAGCAAGGTGTCTTTATTTAACTGTTCATTACAAAGATTTTATTTTCGTATAATACTGCGACAGTAAGAAATTACTTCCACTATTAATATCTTACTCTACCCACTCCGGTATAAAACTCGATGCAGTCTTAACTGAATGAAATTTCAGTGCTGTATTGGTGGTGGGATTTATATCCTACCGTAGCGCAACGATGGTTTGCCATATAAGAAGACCCTTGGTGAGCCCCACTGATAAGTACTGTGAGGCAGGCGAAACCGGTCTGGGCAGAGGGTTCCTGACGAATGAAATAGAAAAGCAGGGTGTCTTCTGTCCATAAACAGAGATTTTTATTTTCGTATAGTACTGTGACAGTAGCAAATTATTTTCAATATTAGTATCAAAATTTATACGACATATGACTGTATTACAAAAACAATCACATATACAGGGTGGTCCAAAAAGTTTGATGACCAAATTAATTATATTTCTAGATGTAAACCCTTTTTTTTTTGCAACATAGTGTCATTTCTTTTAGTTTTAAAATTTTTACCTACTGACCCAGCCAAGCGTTGCTGTTGCTTAGTAAGAGAATAATTCATTTTAAAAATAATTTCATTACAATTAATTTATTATTTACTAAAAAGCTACAAAGAGTTTAGCCGATGTTAAAACGTACACAGTATAATATACATTAACAACATAATAAAAATGTATGTATACAGTGTGGTTTAATTAAATGCGCAACAAATAAAAAACTTTTTATTTTCAATTTGTCAAAAAAAAAAGAATTCTGTATAAAAGTCGTTGCACAGTCCAAAACTATATTAGCAGCAGTTAGTTTTAATAAAAGTTAAATTATATACAGAGTACGTTAAAAAAGCAAAAACTGCTTATGATGATATATTTATAATTAAAACTTATGTCTAAATACCAAGTCATACCCCAATTAATAATTTTCTATTTTTTCCTTTTTTTTTTGAAAAGTTTTAAATTAACATTATATGACACAGATTTTATTATTCTCAATTATTATTTCTTTAAAGCAGTTTTAGCAAACTAACTTTTAAATTTTAACTGTGGTATTTTTGTAAATCTTTTAAAACACCTTTTAAATTGCTCTTGAATAAATATAGAAATTCCGTGGTTGTCGTATACCAAAAATTGCAGTTTTTGAGTATGTTTTGTGTATGGTTGCTACCTGTTCGATGATTATATTTTTGAGGATTTTTTTCAATTAATAGTGGTTTAAATCATATTTTAATTGATTAATAGTGAATTCTGTCTATAAAAAAAAGTGCCAGTAAAAACTGTTGTGAATTCCACAGTGCTATCTGGCTGCATATCTTCCCTTTTTTTGTTGTTGTTTTGTATTTGGGTGGAAACATAAAAATATAAACAAACATGGAGGGCAATGAACTTACTGACTGTAACAATAAATGTGTAAAATGTAAACAAACTTGTGATGAAGATTACTATAACTGTGACTCATGCTTAGAAAGAATTCACAAAACATGCTGGAATATTACACCTACCGAGGTAAGATGTATGCCTCTTCAAAAAGAGTTCTATTATTAATATGTGAAGAATGTAAACGTTTTGTTGCAAGAATGCCTTATATGATGAAATTAATTGAAGAAATGAAAAATGATATAGACATTTTGAAATCTACAAGTCAACAAAAAGAAACTTATGCCACCACTCTCCAAAGAAACGTCAATACCAGGGAAACTAGCATAAAGAAAAACTGTCCTACCATAATAATAAAATCAAAGGTTCCTCAAAACTCTGAGAAAAGCAAAAAGAAATTCAAAAACTATAAATCCAACTAATCTTAACTTGGGAATAAGAGGTATAAAAGAATCCAAAAAGGGTATTGTCGTTAAGTGTGACACCGATCAGGAGATGACACGGCTTAAGAATGAGGTTGCAACTAAACTTGGTGAAAAGTATGAAATCGAATTACCAAAAAAGTACTTCCTAAAGTTAAAATTGCTGGTTACACTGGAGATAAATCGCCAGAAGAGCTCGAAAAAATTATAAGGAAACAGAACGCATGGATTGGTACAAACGATTATTTTAAAGTAACATTTGTGAGACACAATGTTAAAAGTAAGAATACTTCTACACTTTATGTTGAATGTTCCGGTGGTCTCTTTACTAAATTGATTAATTGTGGAAAGATATATATAGACTGGGAGCGCTTGCCTGTTTATGAGGATCTGACTATATCGAGATGCTATAAGTGCCAAGGATTTAATCATAAAAGTAACAAATGTACAAAGGAACAGGTGTGTGGAAACTGTGCAGGGGATCACAATATCAAAGAGTGTCAAAGCCGTAGTAAAAAGTGTGTTAACTGTGTGTCGGCAAATACTGAATACAAACTAAAATACAAAACTGATCATACTACATTGGACTCAAACTGTCCATCACTAAAGTATCATGTGGAGCTGTTAAAAAATAGAATAGACTATAACTCATAACTATTATGGTAAACAACTCACAAGATGAAATATTAAATGTAATTGATGACGATAATAGTTCTAGGGGTACAGTGGTGGATAGTAATAATATTGAATATTTAATTTCTAATCGAGATAACTTTTTGCGCATTATTCATATTAATATTAGAAGTATAAATAAAAACATTGACAATTTACTCTGTTTATTAGAGACATATAAACTTTACTATGCAGATATTATTGTCTTGAGTGAAACCTTTCAACTTGTTACAACCAATAATTGTAGTATACCGGGTTATCAAACCTATTATAATCAGGCCAATTACAACAAAAATGATGGTGTCATAATATTTGTGAAGGATTACATTAATGCAAATTTTACAATAACACAACTAACTAAATCAAGGGCTACAGTAAGTAGATTAACTTTTGAATTAAATAAGGTACTCTATGGAATGACTGCTATATATAAACCACCTCCTATTTCCAAAATAGATTTTGTAAACGATATACATACTTTTTTAGAAAACGAGGCAACTGCTTGCATAGAAATATTTATAGGTGACATTAACATAAATATATTAGATAGTGAGGATAATAATGTGACTGACTATCTATCTATGATGAATTCACTTGGTTTCCAATCATTTATTAACGCCATAACTAGGCCTGTTTCTAAAACTTGTATAGATCATATTTTTGTTAGACAAAAGTTAAAATCAAATAAATTAAACGTAAATTCTTATATTTTTAATAATGATATAACTGACCATAGTCCAGTTTTGCTTCTTTTAGCCACAATAGGGTAGAAGATATGTTCTGTAGTTTGGCGGATTCATTTAATGGATGGTACTTCTTTGGGTACACGCCAAAATTAAGTTAAAAGTACTAAAAAACCAAAAAAATTTAAACAAGTAAAAAGATAATTAAAAAATCGACGTTTCGGTGGCAAATCTGCCACCGTTGTCAAGACAAAGGAAATAAAATGATAAAAATGAAAACTTACTATTATTCAGGCTTTAAAATTCAAATTTTTATGTTTTTCTTGGATATTCTGAAAATTTTGACATTAAATGTCAAAACATGTTTATTTGGTTATAGTGTCATGGTGACATAGATAACTGGTTGCTGGTGTATTGATTGTTTATTTTAAAAAGGTGAATAGTTAGTTAATTTTTAGTCTTCCTGAAGATACTTCAGTATCAAGCAAAGGCAACCAAGTGTTATTTAAATTAACTGAAATTGATGCTACACAATTATCTTTATTTAATAATATATACGCACTTTCTTTGATTTTGCGTTTTTTAGAACAAGTTTCCTTTGCTAAAATGCTCGAAGCATCCCAGTTTATTCTATGATTGTTATCAAATGCGTGTTGGCAGATTTTTGATTTATGAAATTCTGTGTTTTTAATGTATGATCTGTGTTCTTTTATGCGTTTGGCTAATGGTCTACAAGTTTCACCTATATAAAACTTATTGCATTCGCAAGGTATTTTATAAATGACATTTTTGTATTTTCATTTAAGTTGTATGGTTTTGTTTTAACACAATTGAGATCTCAATTAACAAAACAAAACCATACAATCTTAAATGAAAATACAAAAAATGTCATTATAAAATACTTGCGAATGCAATAAGTTTTATATAGGTGAAACTTGTAGACCATTGGCCAAACGCATAAAAGAACACAGATCATACATTAAAAACACAGAATTTCATAAATCAAAAATCTGCCAACACGCATTTGATAACAATCATAGAATAAACTGGGATGCTTCGAGCATTTTAGCAAAGGAAACTTGTTCTAAAAACGCAAAATCAAAGAAAGTGCGTATATATTATTAAATAAAGATAATTGTGTAGCATCAATTTCAGTTAATTTAAATAACACTTGGTTACCTTTGCTTGATACTGAAGTATCTTCAGGAAGACTAAAAATTAACTAACTATTCACCTTTTTAAAATAAACAATCAATACACCAGCAACCAGTTATCTATGTCACCATGACACTATAACCAAATAAACATGTTTTGACATTTAATGTCAAAATTTTCAGAATATCCAAGAAAAACATAAAAAAATTTGAATTTTAAAGCCTGAATAATAGTAAGTTTTCATTTTTATCATTTTATTTCCCTTTGTCTTGACAACGGTGGCAGATTTGCCACCGAAACGTCGATTTTTTAATTATCCTTCACAATAGGGTAATTTCACAACAAAATTTAAATAATCAGAAAACGTTGACTAAATCCAAAGTAAACATAATGGATCTAAAAAAAGCTTACATGAGTATGATTGGACCACGGTAATGGAGGAGAGAAATCCTGAAGTAGCAACTAAAATATTTTTAAGTATTTTTCATAAACTTTTAACAAACGCTACAGAAACATACACATTAAATATTAAATCATACAAAAAAATAAAAAGCTGGATTACTAATGGTATAATAGTTTCTATCAAAACAAGAGATAAAATGAAAAAAAGTTAAATTCTAACTATAGTACACAACTTGAAAAACAATATAAAGATTATCGTAACTATTTAAACAAAATAATTCGTAAACAAAAAATAACTATTATAAAACCCAAATTGATAATAACAAAAATAATCTAAAGAAACTTTATGAAATTATTAAGGATGCAACATATGAGAAACGGGATAAATCTGATAACTTTATAAATATTAAAAATAATCTTGGTGAGAACTTTAGCGATCCATTGGAGATGTCTAATTATTGTAATGACTATTTTATAAATATTGGAGTGGAAATGGAAACGGCCATTCCCCCTCCCCAAGTGGAGTGCCAAATGGACCGAGCTATACCTAATTCGATTTTTATTACCCCTGTAACTAAGAATGAACTAATTAAGCACATAGCGTCTCTTAAAAACAACAGTTCACCGGGATATGACGGCATTCATGCTAATATAATTAAGGAAACTCATTTGGAAATTATTATACCTTTGATGCATATTTTTAATTTAATTTTGGAGACCGGAATTGTTCCTCAGGAGTTTAAGATATCAGTAGTTACGCCAATACACAAAGCTGGATCCAAAAATTCGATTAGTAACTATCGACCTATAAGTCTGATAAGCAATTTTGCCAAGCTGCTTGAAAAATGCATAAAAAAAGATTGAACTTTTTCTTTAAAAATAATAGTGTTCTATGCCTAAATCAGTTTGGCTTTAGTGATGAGGGACTCAGTACATCTGACGCTATGCACAAGCTGGTAACAGAAGTTGTTAATAACCTAAATGTCAATAAAAAATGTATAACTGTTTTTTTAGACCTTGCGAAAGCGTTCGATACGGTACCTCATAACAAGCTTCTTGACATACTACATAACTATGGCATTAGAGGAACAGCTTTTAAACTATTAAAAAGTTATCTGAGTGATCGGTATCAAATGGTGAAACTTAATGCTGTCTTGAGTCATAAACAAAAAATAAAAATTGGTATTCCTCAGGGAACCGTTTTGGGACCGTTACTGTTTATTACCTATATAAATTCATTACTAAAATTGACAATACCTGGGTTAACAATTTCTTATGCCGATGATACAGCATTGGTTTTTGCGGGTGATACATGGGATTGCGTTAGGCATCATACAATAGAAGGAATAAGAATAGTAAAAAACTGGCTTCAGACTTATAAATTAACCTTAAACTTGGCGAAAACTAATTATATTGCATTTTCACTTACTAGAGCAAATAGACCTCCTTTTAATGAAATTGTAGTTGATAATTATAGCATTCTGGAAACACCACATACAAAGTACCTTGGGATCATGATTGACCAGTTTCTTAAGTGGCAGCCACATATTGATTATGTCTCGAATAAATTACGGAAATTAATTCATAAGTTCTATCTTTTAAGGGAAATATTAAATAGAAAAACATTGATTACCATTTATAAGTCATTGGTAGAATCAATTATTAGATATGGAATACTTGTATGGGGTGGTCTATATAATAGTAGCTTATATAAATTAAATATTGTACAGAAATATATTTTAAGGATTATTTATAATAAAAATAGATTATATCATTCTAGAATGTTATTCTCTTTGGACATTGGTAATATTAGAACAATATATATGTTGACCGTCTGTTCCTTTATGCACAAACATGAAGGATTACAGATTGTTATAAATCATAAATATGCTACACGGGCTAATGATAACAGAGAAATACAACTTCCTGTTAGTCACAACAACTTAAATATTAAATATATAAATTATATTGGTCCTAAAGTTTTTAATATGTTGCCCTATGTTGTCAGGACTGTGGAAAATAAGCAAAAATTTAAAATATTATGCAAACGATACATTTATGACAATTGGCAACAATTTGAAAGGTTGTTTGTTTGATGTAAAATTGTAAAGTGTACAAAGTGTATTGTAGTTTTCTGGATCTTTAAGTTATATTATATTTTATTTCATTTTGAGATATATATCTAGGTTTATTATGTGGGTCATGCACATACAGATGTTTTTACATCTAGGTGCATATTAATATTTTTGTTTGAGTTGTATATTGCAGTGTATTGTTTAATTATGTATGTAAAGATTGTTAATTGGTTAAAATGTTTAAATGAATAAATGTACTTACAAGTAAGTAAAAAAAATATAAACTTAATTAAATCAAAGCAAATTTGTTAAATTAAACTGAATTAATGTTTAGCCAACCGTTAAATTCCAGTTTATTGTAAGAATATTTAACAGAGCCTTAAACATTCACAAATATGTGTTTTATTAAGGCAAATATACTATAAATTATAACGTGCATATAAAGTTTTTATATTTATCTCGTAATTTTTTATTTTTTTTTCTAATTTTTATGAAAGTGTAAAACATATAACTTAAAATTAAAAACTAAATGAATAAAAAGTTAAATAGAGGGCCATAACTTGGTATTTAGGCATACCTTTTAAATCACTAGGTCTAAACCAATATTAGTATTTTTGAAATGGGCAATTTTTTTAAAGTGTAAATCACTCTTTTAAGTGTTATTTACTTTAAAACTTGTATTTGATAAAATTGGTAAAATATAAGAGAAAAACTGTTTTAGACAAAGTAGCGGTGATTATTATTTATGTTAATTTGATAACTTAAACTAAAAATTATTAAAAAAATATGTTTTAAAATAATAATTAAAAATAAATCTAAAACCCGATGTTCAATTGTTTTTCAGTTGGCAGCACGTTAATAAGCGAAAAAAATAACAACTTTACTAATGTAACCGACTTTGTATCTCCAAGGAAGATAAAAATAGTGCGGACTTAAGAATGATCACCCTGTATATCTTTAACTTTCAAAACATTTTTTTTTTTAATACTTTTTAGTCCAAGTCATAAAATTTACATGAATAATCATTACTACTCTGTCTAATCACCTATAGGTACAGGTTGAGCTAAATAACATAACACATAGGCAATGTGAGGAAAAGAGACAATCTAACTAAATTTCGGCATGTAAACATGCGTGACTATACTGCTTGTTTTGTTATTCTATTACTCGCCGATGTACCAAAACCGCTTGCTTAAGCAGTATATAACCAATAAACTGCCAATGCTCTGTCGCTGTTTTGACGCCAGTTTGGAGTGTCAGTAGTGTAGCACGCGTACTTGCGCAGTTCGCAGAACTTAATTTGTAAATATTTACTAAGCAGCACCGGCTTTAAAATTATGCTGTATTAAATAAATTAAAACAACTCAAAATCAAAAAGAGTTATCAAAACATTGTAAAATACTAAAAAAAACAAATAAACTAAAAATATTTCAAGAAGAACACTAACCAGAACACATGCCGAACGCCACCCGAACCACCCCGGCTCTGATCAAATATGGCTGACAGCACGCCGACAGTTTTTGTTTATTCACATTGGTTACCACAACCCATACATTTTCGATATTGCGCAAGCGCGACCCTACATTAGATTTGCCCATACCGGCGTCATTTTATGATTTGGAGGCGACATGCAGTGTTTATATATTGATTATATATATGTGTGTCTAAAAGAGTTTTTCTCTTATCTTTTAACGATTTTATTGTAATAACGCATAAAAATAAAAATGAAATTAAAAATATTACAAATAAACCTTAAATACAAGTTTGACGGTGAATAACTCTTAAAGGTGTGACTTATTCGAAAATTCGCAAAAAACTTTTTTGTAGAGCGCTAAAATTAGAATATGTGATGAGTAGATTTTTCCATCTATTTGTGTCTAAGAAAAAAAAAAGAAAAAAGTCCAATAATACCATTGTGTTTTTTTAGGCTATAAACTAAAAGTTTAGGGGCGATTGCTAAAAAATATACGATCTGGGAAATAACGGACACCCTACTTTTCTTAGGGCAAGTGAATTTTATAAATCCAGATGTCTTAAAAACGGCCGTTCAGGTTTAATTTTATCACGTAAGTATATATTTTTAGGTAAGATATGGTAAATCATGTTTTGACATTTAATGTCAAAGTTTTCAGAATATCCGAATATCCTAGAAAAACAGAAAAATATTAAATTTTAAAACCTAAATAATAGTAAGTTTTTATTTTTATTATTTTTATTCCATTTGTCTTGACAACGGTGGCAGATTTGCCACCGAAACGTCGATTTTTAGTTATCTTTTTACCTGTTTAAAAATGTTTTTGGTTTTTTAGTACTTTTAATTTTATTTTGGCGTGTACCCAAATAAATACCATCTATTAAATAAATCCGCCAAACTACAGAACATATCTTCAACAAAGTTGGGTGTTTTCTAATGAAACACTCTGTATATTCTATCACCAATAGGAAGGTCTTCTTAAAAACTGTAAGAAATACCATATTTAATTCCCTATATAATCGTAATAGTTTCGAAAATATGATCATCATCAGGATTTTTTTGATGATACACCCTGTATATTATATAACCTTTGCAAAGATATTTTACAGAGGTTAAAAAAATACCACATTTAATATATTTATTTTTTATAGTTTTGAAAATATACCCATACAAACTCAAAAATAGTAGATATACGCATTAAGATTTGGACACTCATATTTCCGAAACTGTTGGAAAAAATAATTTTAAATGTGGTAAATTTCTAAAGGTCTTTAACATGTCTTTTTAATGGTAATGAAATGTTTTATTTTAAAAATGCAATTTTTTTATCAAATTTTGGACGATGGCTATATTTCCGAAACTATTAAAAATTGTAAGTATCAACTGCGGTATTTTTTACAGCTTTTAAAAATACCTTACTATTGGTGATAAAATATACAGGGTGTTTCATTTAACAAAACCTAACTTTATATTATAACTTTAAATTAAACCTCAATGAAAAAATGTAGGTACGTCACTGAGTTCTACCTAAAAATCCCTAAAACTTTTCTTTTTACATTTTTTCTGTATCTCTAATATCAAGAGAATTACAAGTGCCTGGCCAACTTAACAAAATTTAAAAACACTCTATATATCCAAAACGAATCAAGTTAGCCATGACTTAATTTTACCATTAAATTTGTTTCAAATATTCAGATCGAGATTGCGCAATCAGATTTGTTCTATCTCTTTAGTTTTCGCTATACCCTGTAAGGTCAACGAAAAGACGCCACCCTGTACATGTGTACATACTGTAACTTGAAGACAACTGTAGTACTAATTGGAATTACTGGAGTAACAATGCAACTCAACGCGAAAAAGAGCTATTACATAAAGGAAATAAACGAATTTTATAAAGGAGCAAACAGATAATGCAAAAATAAGGATATTGTTATCATAGGTATAAAGTAGAAAGGCAAACTGTATTGTAAATCCAATTTTTAGTCAAAAATATAACAAAAGAAGCAGAGCTGAAAACCTTTTGCAAGTACAATTTGTAGCACATTTATGGGGAAAGTGAATCAAATGTAAAATATTATATACAATTGCGAAATTGCCACAAGCAAAGAAAAGTTGCAAACCTGAATATTGCATTGATGATTCATTTTGCGTTGCTAATGACAGTTATCTAACTCGCGCTGATAAAAGTGATAAGGACAATCTTTATTCTTGGAGAAAAAATTTGTAGTATCTTTAAAGAACAATAAGTTACTAAGTCAAAAGTACCTGAACCATGGGGGCTGTACTATACCATTTTGGCAGGACGTAGCTTGATAGCTTGATAGTCTAACAACAGACAGAAGACAGATAAAGGATGCTTTTCGTAAAAAGTAAAACTACCAAAGACTGTAGTTAACTTCACAAAATAAAGTTTTCAAATTATTCATTTAAGTTAGAGTCTTAAATTTTAGCTTTTATTTTAGTAAACCAAAAAATTACTCTTTTTTATCCTATATGTGCCCAAGGAGTCATTAGCGACCCACGTTTAAATTTCAAAAGTAGTTATAAAAGATTTTTTTAATATTTATTTTAATCATGTTATTTAAAAAATGTTTTTTTTTATAAATTGTTTAGTTTGGCATTTTTCTCTATACATAGTTGGTCCCAGAAAAAGTTTATCGCACCGTTTGACCGTCGGACAACTACAATATTTTCTAAAATTAAAATATTTCACTACTTACAGAAGGCATGTATTTATCCTCTTTTCTAAAAAAAAAAATTACGGCGAATATACGTACAGGGTGGCGCCTTGTCGTTGACCTTGCAGGGTATATCGCAACCTAAAAAGATAGAAGAAATCTGATTGCACAATCTCAATTTTAATTTTTAAAACAAATTAAATGACAAAAACAAATCATGGCTTACCTTATTCGTTTTGGAGATACAGAGAGTGTTTTTCAAATTTTGTCTATTTGGCCACGCACTTGTAACTTGCTTAATATTAGAGATAGGAGAAAAATGTAAAAAGAAAAGTTTTAGGGATTTTTATGTTAAATTCCGTAGCGTACCTACAATTTTTTTCATAGACTTTTATTTTAAAGTTATAACATAAAGTTGTTTTTTTAATGGAACACCTTGTATATTTTATCACTAATAGGAAGGTCTCCTTAAAGGCCATAAGAAATACCATACTTAATATCCTATATAATCCTAATAGTTTCGGAAATATGATCATCAGGGTTTTTTTTTGATGATACTGTATATTATATAACCGTTGCAAAGATATTTTAAAGAGGTTAAAATATGTACCACATTTATTATATTTATTTTTTATAGTTTTGGAAATATGACCAAATAAACCCAAAAAATAGTAGATATACGCTTTAAGATTTGGACACTCATATTTCCGAAACTGTTGGAAAAAATAATTTTAAGTGTGGTAAATTTTTAAGGGTCTTTAAAATGTCTTTTCAATGGTTATAAATTGTACAGGATGTTTTATTTTAAAAATGCTATCTTTTTATCGAATTTCAGACGATGACTATATTTCCGAAACTATTAAAAATTAAATATATTGAGTGCGGTATTTTTTAGAGCTTTTAAAAATACCTTACCATTGGTGATAAAATAAATAGGGTATTCCATTAAAAAAAACCCAACTTTATGTTATACCTTTAAAGTAAAACTCAATAAAAAAATGTAGGTACGCCACGGTGTTTTACTTAAAAATCCCTAAAACTTTTTTTTACATTTTCTTTCTATCTCTAATATTAAGAGAGTTACAAGTGCCTGGCCAAATTACCAAAATTTAAAAACACTCTGTATATCCAAAACGAATCAAGTTAGCCATGATTTGATTTTACCATTAAATTTGTTTCAAAAATTAAAATCGAGATTGCGCAACAGATTTGTTCTATCTCTTTTGGTTTTCGCTATATTCTGCAAAGTCAACGAAAAGGCGCCTCCCTGTACATACTGTGACTTATTATAGGAAAACGAATTTTATAATGGAGCAAACAGATAATGCGAAAAATAGGGATATTGTTATCATAGGTATAAAGTAGAAAGGCAAACTGTATTGTAAATCCAATTTTCAGTCAAAAATATAACATAAGAATCAGAGCTTATACCTTTTGCAAGTACAATTTGTAGCACATTTATGGAGGAACTGAATCAAATGTAAAATATTATGTATAATTGCGAAATTGCCACAAAAAAAAGATTTTTTAAATATTTACTTTAATCATGTAATAAAAAAATATTAATGACGTAGTATGTACACTATCGGTAAGTCGGTATTCTTCGTAAATGATTCTGACCATTCGTCATTTTTTTTTCTATTATAACTGCGGCCTTTATCGACCAAATTTCGCAAAAAAAATGGTTTGCTTTAATATGTGTCTGTTGGACAACCAGCAGTAATAATTATTAGCCTCGTCCTGCTATTACCTCGGATCGATCTGACCGCTACAAAACCGTTTTTTATTTAAATCCGGAGAAGAGCCAGGAAGTCTTTGTCGTTTGTTTATTACATCTAGACGCATCCGATTGTCCCCGATTTGATCGAGGCATTTTGAAGAAGGAAACAGACTAATCATGCTTTAAGGTTACGTTACCCAAACAGCAGAAGTTTAACTTAATTGAAATAAACCTAGTGTCTGTACTCTCTCGAATATGACAAAATTATCGTGTGAGGAAGTTATGCACCATTTCATAGTTATTTGGATACTAGTTATCTAATAAAGAAATAGTTTTATTTTGCCTTTGCATTATAACTAATGCAATTATACTAATTCGTTTTTTTCCATTTAAATTAGTTCTGACTTTTTAAAACAATATAACCAAAAACTAACTAAACAAACAACTGTTAGTGTTTTGGTAATTGGCACTGATAATAAGAAAACAATAAATACCAGCAAAGTAAAAAAAAAAGATTATGTATTTTCATCTGCATATTTTATTTGCATTCTTTAATTGCCGATCTCTTCATCTCATCTGAAATGACGTCAAAAAGTATTCTCGTATCTGAGAGGCAATGGCAAATCGCGCGTATTTTTAATAAAATATGGTGTTTTAGATCGCATTTATTTAAATTTATTTTACTGTGAACCAAAAATAAAATATGTTGAATCAGACAGTACAGGTTTAAAAAATTTTAAAAATGTGCTTTGGACAACGAATCTTTTGGAACACCAGCCATTGTGAGACCACCGAGCCACGAAATCTTGGTTATTAATAAAGTATGTGTATGTGAGGTACAACATATGTGTCTCAGTGTACCAGCTTAACATTTAAGGGTTTCATTGTTAAAACTGTTTATAATTCTCTGCTTATTGCGTATTACAATTAGGAAAGTAATTACTTATTTTTACAATAAATACATTACATTACAAAAAAGAAGTTCATACAAATATAAGAATTTTAAATTAATAAGGCATAATAAAACTGATACGGCTGAGCCAACTCAATGCTGTTTTTTCTTAATGCTTTTAAACGTGTAGCAGCCAGTAAGGGCAAATTTAAAGATAATCTAACCCTGTCTAGGAGACCTCCTTGCTTTGCGGGCCAAGCAAGTAAAACTTTGGGTTGGGGTTTTAAAAGCCAATTGCATATTTTTTCCTATTTATTTGCTTTGTTACCACAGCAGAACATCTTAAGTTGGCTTAAGATTTAATACCTATTTTTTGCTTGCTGCCTTACGACGATGTCTTAAAACTCTTTTCGAGTTTTTCGAGCAGTGCGGTCACATTTCGTAGAAAGCTACAAAGCTTTTCCAGGAAAGCGAATGGAGGAGATGTGCAGACCTTTCTGTACCCTTGGGGATCGAGAAAAGATTTACGCTAAACTGATGGCTCCTTTCTTCTGGAGCTAAGCGCTGTAAGCAAAGATTCCTATTACCTGATGGTTATTACCTTTTGGTGTCGAAACACATAGTGTCTTTGTATGGGCAAGGACGTTGCGCGAGTCACCAGACATCATCAGTAGTAACATTGACTGGTAATGCGTAATACCAGTAGTAGCTCTTGGTTTGACAGCTAAAATTTATGCATGCTCAGTAGTTCACCGCTTAAGTTAAATGTTTTAAATTTTTACTTAAGCTAGAAATTTCTGGAAGTTTCGAGCTCAATTATCCAGATTTTCTACGGACAAACCCTGGAAAGCTTATGGGCCGAATCGCCTATATGACCGGAGAGAAAGAGCTGACAAATTGACTAAAATTAGAAATTATAGCTGTAAAACAAAGACAAAGAGGGCGTCATATACAGAGGCCAGTAGTTAAACACTGCATCCTTTCTATAGACTAATTTTTAAGAGAGTCACATACCTAAATATAATAGATTGCGTAGTGTGGAGGAACAAAAAGATAATCTCATGTTGTTTATACTATCCTTATTTAAAAGTTTTTACATAAAGTTTGTCTTGAGTACTGTGGCGTGCAGCCTGCTTACTGATCAGTCCCCTGCTTTAATCAGATGCGAAAGCTGTTGTTGGAGAAGCTTTGTATTGACTTTTAAAGGCTATCTGTGTCTCGTGTTTCATATGAAATGGAGAACAATATAACTGATGTGGACATGCAAATACCATTTACTTCGACTGTAGGGAAAATGCTGATTAAATAAGAAGTAAAAAGAGAGTATGTGAATCTGTGATGTGTCTTAGTAATAAAGAGATTTTTATTATTAGACTTTGCTAATGAACTTTATTTAATTACTCAAGCAAGGAGAAAACTGACTATGAAAAATTTAAACACTAAAGTGAATTAGGCATTTTAGTCCGGAAAATTATTTCAAACAATTGAAGTTGTTAACAGGGGTAAAAATGTTAATAAATTATTTTGCTGTCAAATTTTGTGGGCAGAAAATACTTTTACCGATATTGCTGTTTTCTATTGATAATAAACCTTTCCAAAACATATCGGAGCTGACATCATGGACAAATTTCTGAAAAGTGATCGAATAATTAAATAATATTACCAATAGCTAGTGCGCCTGTTTAGGTATATTTTTATAATTTTTTTCCAGTGACTCTTCCTCTATTTAATAGGATTTCGAAATTCCAATACTAATAATGCATTGCATTATCAATTTGTGTCACGCTGTATACAAACTTTTTCTTTTTAAAACATCGAAGACAATTTAAAGTTTCTTTATTTATGCCTCGATTTATGTTCTCGTATAGGATGTATGCAAATTCACTTAATATCTCGCAACCGACAACACATTAACAAGGCAAAATACAACCGACACGGCTGGGCCAACTCGATGCCGTCAAATCGCCGGCGTGTTTTATGACCCGTATACGATTGATACGGGCAAAAGTTTGATCGTTAGCGAAGTACACGTCTTATTTATTCCCGAACTTGGCTCTACTTGTGAGATTTATCGCTCAGGTAAACTGCTTACTACTAAATTATGTCTATTGGCTGTTAACAGTTTAAAAACGATAATATTTATTACCGTTGACTGCACAAACAATTTTAATTTAGTGCCTCTTTCAGTTTAGAGTTACGCAATAATTCAATAAGAATAATGGTGTTCAGCTATTAAATGACGTAGAAACAAATTAACTAATTTAAATTGGTTTAATTTATGGCACTGGCTAAACGACCGCCGGCGGTTTTGCTTAATTTTAAGAGGAAAACCGCCGTCCCGCGTTTTTATATCTACGTTAAACCGCCGAAAATTATAAATAATATATTATTACCAGCGGTTTTTACCTATTTCATTCATAGATGCCGCCGTCCGCCGGTTTTCTTGTTAAAAATTAGTTTAATTTAAACGTTTAAAAAAGCTACAGTCTTAGCAAAATACGTGTCACAAGTTGTGAATAACAGTGGAACTTTTTAACAATCAAATAGTGTTTTATTAAAATATAATCATTGATAATGTATTTTCATCAAGTAACGATTAAATGCAACGACAAATGGACCAAGTGATTCATTTATAATTTTACAATACACATTAAGCTAACAATCCTAATAGGCAAAGGGGGTGAAGAGAGCGCTGCATGAAAATGGCGGACTTACTTTTGACCTTGGTCGATAGTATGCACCAGAGGCGAAGCATTACCAGCCTTTAATTGTATAAGTAATAATTTTTCATTATTAAGAGGAAAAAATTAAATACCTTTTTTTTATATAAATATTTAAATTTCAATAATTATGCAAAATTAAATAGAAATTATACCACAAAATCCAGACGTATAGAGAAACCTAATTTATGTTATTTTGTAGCTATAATGATAAAGCACATTTGTTTGAATCAAATAATATGTTTTAATACTTGGCTTTTGTGTTATAATATTTATTTCTTTTTATATATTTTTACAATTTAGATATTTACTTATACTTTGTTGTATATAACTTAAAGATATTGTTTTGATTGATACCATTTGTTATTAGGTATACACCGCATCCTTAAAGTCCTTCACAAATTCGATCACAACTCGGCTAATGTACTTAAAAAATTAGTAAGATTAATCATAAACTTAGAAAAGGAATTGTTAAAGAATTTATGTATAGTGCGAATTTTAAAAGTGCTCCCCTTCTCTTAATTGTTGAACGGAACAAAATTTCGAAGTCGGATAAAATTGGGGTAAAAATGGGTCATTTAAACTACTTTTTGACATCAAAATTTTTATGGTCACGAGGTCTAGTGCCAAGGGGGCGTTATCAATTTTTTCTTTCTAATGGAAAGTGGGTTCATGTAGCACCTCGTTTTAAAGGTCCTTTGATTATCCGCTCAACGCCAGTTTGCTTTTCAAAATTGGCCCAATCGTTCTAGATATAGTAAATTTATGCCAAATTTTAAACGCTTGTAAGTGTAGAACTGTGGATCCGATTTTTACAATATAACAGTATAAAAATTAAAAGAAAAAAATCAATTTATTGTAATAATTTATATTTTATGAAATTAAAAAAAAACAATATAAAAACACGTGTACAACAGAAAAGTTTATAATACTCTGACACTCCGTCACTTCTAATAGTGTCTCTAAAATGTTTATCACATATGTTTCAGCTTTTGGGTAAAACTTTATTTTCTAATTCTTAAGCTCTTATATATTTCTATACCCTGGATCGCTAAGCAACCTTAAACAAGCTTAAATATTCGATGATTGTAAGCTGCCCTAAATAAAATGTCCTAATTTACCTGTGAAAAGTGAGGTGCGTAAATGAGTACCCATATTCACTTTCTAATCATCAAAAAACGCCTATTTGATCACTTTTGGCTTGCCAAATTCACTAGCGTAGCGGGGTGGGACGGTTCGCTTCGGGCCCCAGTTAGAAGAGGCCCCCAAAAGGGTGTGTGTATAGAAAGTATATTTTCTTTTTGTTGTCAACTTTATTTGACTAAGAAAAAATTCAAAAAAGGGTCCCTTGACCACACAAACTATATAACATATTGTTAAGGGCCCCACTTGGAGGTAAGGATCTTTTTTTTTTGCTCTCAATTTTTTTACCAAAGGAACATTAATTTCCTGAGATAGTATGGGCCCCGATACCTCTAGCTACGCCACTGGCCATATTGTTAAATGACAGAAATCAACAGAAACGACAAAGAGGGCGTCACTCGCAAGCGTCATGAAGAGTTCATTCGTGTTAAGTTTACGATAGAGTAAAATCTCCTGGGCGGCATTGCCGGGCTTGACAAATAACCACACATTTTAAGAATGTAGCTTGAAAAAAAAAAGATAATAACTAATAATTTTTGAACCTATTTAGTTTATTATTATATCTAAAAATGATAGAAATATATTTATTGTTTATTTAAAAAGTTATATTACGAAATCCTTTAATATAAGCTTATCCAATAATTCCTTGCGGTTAATAAGTTTAGAGTGGCAAAATTAAATTTGGCAAACAGCATTTTAGCGCTTTTACTGTGATGTATTGATGACAACAGCTCAAACGTAAACAAACCTGGTCCATTTTTCAACAACATATTTTTTATTATTTAATTTAAACAAAATTATTCTACAACACCGAGAAGTTAGCTAAATTTCCATTTGTTTACTAGAGAACTGATTATTTATAAGCAATAATTTTTTTATTTATTTGTTTTCTGTTTCTTTACTTCTTCCAAGCAATATTTTATCGAAATTCAGTGTAAATATTTGCCGATTAATTTTAATATAATAAAAAAATAATAAAATTATAAAAACCGTTACGGGGTATTACTTTTAACCTACAAAGCTACCAAAATATGTTGATAAATACATTAAAATCGAAAAGTCGATTGTTAGTGGCCCGCTTAAGAAATGTTGACTAAATATGTTTGATCTTCTAAGCAAGCAAGAAAGCTATTTAGTAGTCATATTAGGAATAACTAGCTTGCTTAACCAATCATTATTCCAATTTTCTTGGTAAAAATATTATTTAGATGATTGATATTATTTACTGTAAAATTTGATATTAGATGACCATGCCAAGCAATTATTTGTATTTATTTTTGCGAAAAGCGTACATCCGATAAAAAAAAGTGATATAGGGGAATTGTTATGTTGTGTAATCAGCCCTTTATATAGAACTACTTATGTAACCGTAAATTAAGTGGACTGTTTTATAATTTCATAGGTCGTACTGACTCAAAATTGATAACTCGCTCGCTAAATTATTTTTATGTAATTAAATGAGTATAAAAAAGGGATTCTTAACAAATGGATTATGTAAGTAGGAATAGGATATGTATATCTCTTTAAATTACTTTGTTAAAGATCGTACTAGTAGCGGTTTTATGAGCACGGTACCAGCACTTTTCGATGCTTTCTTGGTACTGGTTTTGTATCGTAGGTTGATACGTAGATTTTTGTAGAAAAGGTAAAATGGATAAAAAAGGATGGTAAGATAGGATGTACATATTGTAATAAAGGATGATAGATTGTATTGATAAGAAAATAATATATTAATACCCGAAGTTAAATACAGGGTCATGTGAACAAGTAAATAAATTAGAAACATATTGAAATTGAAATTAAAGTAATTTAAGGCATAAAATATTAACTTTTCATGTTTAGAAGGTTAATTAATACTAAAGTAAAATTAAAAATAGAAAAGAATTGAAGACAGAACAGAAATAAACCCCCTGTATATTGAAAGACGATTAAGCATAATATCATTTTTTTGTTAAAAATACATGGAGGTACATTTTTAAGTCTTTACTGTACAGGGTAGCGCGTTTTTTTGACCTTGCAGGGTATAATCAAAACTAAAAGAAATATAAGCAATCTGATTGCACAATCTTATTTAAGATTTTTAAAACAAACTCAGCTGTGAAAGTAAATTATGGCTTACTTACTTACGTGTTTTTAAAATTTTGTTAATTTGGCCAGGCACTTGTAGCTCGCTTCATATAAGAGATTAAAACAAATGTAAATAAAAAGTTTTAAGGATTTTTGACGTAGAATTCAGTGGCGTACCTATATTTTTTTCCATAAAGTTTTTTAAAGTAAGAACACTAAGTTATTTTTTTTTAATAGAACAACATATGTTACCCATACAAAGGGCTTCCTAAGAGTCGTAGAAAATACAACATTTATTATATTTAGTTTGTTACAGTTTCAAAAATACAAGATGTTCATTTAACAACCTATTATTTATGTTATTTGAGGAAAGAGACGGATTTAATAAAATCATCAAAACACGTTAAGATATTTATTAAGGAAAACGTTTTTACGCCCTTAAACCCCTAACCACCAGGTCTACCAGAATATTTTTAAATAAAAGGGTGGCCAAGTGACACATCATTTTAAAGCTCCTGACAAGTAGTTTATAACCCTGGATATTAAAGTTAATTCCTTAACCCACTACAAACTACTTGTTAGGAGCTTTAAAATAATATGCCACTTGACCCCCACCTCATTAAAGAGTTTCGGTTATTAAAATTATTCCTTAACCCACTACAAACTACTTGTCAGGAGCTTTAAAATAATATGCCACTTGACCCCCACCTCATTAAAGAGTTTCGGTGTGGTGGCCCTAATGGTCATCAATCCAAATTTAAAAAAAAATTTGCAAACTTTTATAACTAACTAATTTTACCACCCCGTGGTTTCAGAACTGTAGGAAATTTAGGACATCTTTTTATGTAAAGTTTGTTTCCTATTTTTCTTTAAAGAAACATCTTTTAGGGGTTGTCAGTAAAGTTACTAGACACCCTGCATATTTCTTTATTTTACTATTTAAAAGTTTAAATATTTACATACATATTTTACTTATTTAAATATTTTTCTTTTATTTAAAATATTTAATTAAAATCTTAAAACTTTTTAAAAATTAATTTTTGGACGAGGTATCACCAGTGTCCGACCGGGCAACCAAGCAAATGCCCGGTGGGCTAACTTCTTGGGGATCAGTCATAAAGGTAAAGTGAGGAATAAATTAAAAGTAATAAAAAGAATAAATTAAAAAGGACTACAAACTACCATCTGCAGTATGAAATATTAACATTTGAAAAACCCAAAATTATTGATGTGTTCTGAATTATTTTTCACGATGAAATGTTTGTTCTTGCTTATTTTAATACTACGATGGTCTTTTTTTTAGTATATTTGCCATTTATTTATCTAGCGCTACCAAAATCTATGTTAAGTAGCTTTGGAGCTAAAATATATTCAAAAGCTAAAAAAATTAGCTTTATTACAGTTGTTATCAGGGGGCAAATTGTAAGAATGTTATAAATATATTTAAATTCAATAGTTTTAAACATGTTTCTTTTTGTACAAAGCATTAATACATGTGTATAGCTATAAGTATAAAAGTGTTATTTTTTAAATTTTAAAAATCAAGTCATTTTTGAAATGTTAACATGGTATATCAGATTGGAGATTATTATTAAAATTACGATATTAGAGATAATTTAGGCTTTAAGTTATTATGTTAAAAATATTTGTTTTATCCCCTTACTGCATACATACTCAAGCACCATTTACTTTGTATCTATTTTTTTACCATTATTAGTCAAATAAATTTATAAAAATAAAATAAAAACGATAATTTTTTAAGCTATATCACATTTTTAGTATATTTTGTTACATATATATTTATTTTACTAAAAAAAATACATACAAAGTAAATGGTGCTCGAAATAGTGTACGGAGATCTTTTGTGCTGACTATATATTTAATTATTAAAAATTAATTTTACCTACCAAATATTATTCTACCAGGTCCGACACTGAGTATCGCTTTTTAATCATCAATTCTATTATCCAGGTTTTGGTTGCCAGTCCGTTATTGTTATTTAAATTAAGTAACATTTTAAAATATTTACCAAATTTTTAATAATCTTTAAAGGTTATTTGTTTTAATTTTTATTATAATTTATTTATTATTTTATAAAATAGTTCTAAGTTTACATTGTTGGGTTTTTGACAAAACATCGTAAGCAACTTTCGTCAATTTTACGGAAAGCGATTTTTTTCCTATTGCGTTAATTTTAACAAAAACCGAGAACTTTAATAATGCTATACACTTATGTAGGTACATACAAAAAAGTTACCAAAAATGTTTTAAAACAACGCAATGGGAAAAAAATCGTTTTCTGTAAAATTGACAAATGTTGCTTACGATGTTTTGTCAAAAACCCATCGAGATGCCATTATAATTATAAAAAAATTGACCTGTTTGTTATTGTGAACGTCTGCGACAGCCCGTATATAGGTGTAATTTTTGTCTATTTTTATGTAAGAATTTAAGTATTTATTTATTTTTTTTGTTTATTCTTTGCTTAATTCATAATTACATTCATTGATATATTTTTTCAGTAGTATTATCGTACGCTAAATATAATTGCTACATGTTTCTAATCTTAAAATATGTATTTGCGTTAAGGACTCTTTTTACATTTCGCGTTTTTTATCACTGGAAACAAAGCCAGTTCTATCAATCATTCAGGTGAAATCCGTTTACGGTCTACCTGTTGTTCGAATCTTCTCTCTTAACTCTTTTCGGCCAAGTCTTATTTTAAGTGTTTCGAGGCTCGATCCGAGTGAAAAAGAAACCTTTCTCCCTAAACTATCGAAGAAAACAGATTACTGGAAGCGAGTACATCTAAACAAGGTAGGTGAAGATATCATTTCCAGTGATTGCGTAACACTCAAAGGTTCTTAGAAAAATCTTAAATATAACTTTAATTTTCTCAAATAACTCTATTTAAATCAGTTATTATTTGTTTGGGTCAAATTTAGTAATTGGAATTTGACTCCCTTCCTGACGACCGATCAATCTAAAATTTGGTACACACTCTAAATCTTGATGACAATACAATAAAGTACATTCTTTATGATTGTAAATCCAAGATGGCCGCCGATACAAAATGGCGGATTATATATTAGTTTACTGTAACATTAATATGGGTATCAAAACAAAGGGCTTCCTGAACTATCGAAGAAGACGGATTACTGGGGGCGACTACATTTGAACAAGGCAGGTGAAGATGCCGTTTCCAGTGATTACGTAACACTTAAAGGTCCTTAGAAAAGTCTTAAATATAACACTAATTTTCTCATATAACTCCCTTCAAATCATTTGATCCTACGGCCGAATTAAAATTTCTTTTCTTTATTTTATTTTTCTCCTATTCAATTTTTCATAAGCCGAATTTAAATTTTTATTTTGTATTTTATCTTTTTTTATAAAAAGGTTTTCAGATTAAAATGCGTAGCAATTAGCTTTTTAAAATTCGATGTTTTCGGTACACAACGGTGTTACACAGATACTGCTATCTCTAAATTGTGAATAAAAACTCTGTGATTTTTTGGGAATTTCTTAAAATTCCAGTCTCTTTATTAACCAAAAGAAGTATTATTATTGCTTTATCTCTATACCTATAATTGCAATAATTTGTAAAACAAACTTTAAGATTTATTTATTTCTATCTTGCTATTTAATTTAAAAATAAACTATTTTTCTTGGTCCAGAGAGTTTTTTTTTATTCTTTGCTTATTAAATACAGTTTTTAAATTTTCATTTATTATTTAATTTATTAATTTTTATTCTATTATGGTAACTTTATTATTTGAAGTAATTATATAAAATACACAGCTCTTAATTAAAACATTTTTTAATTCTTTGAGAATTAAACAAGGTTTAATAAACTTCTCCAAGATTAAAAACTTTTCTTATTTTTTTTTTGTAACAAATTTTAAAATGTGTTATTTTTTTCTTAAACTGTTTACGTTTGTAGAAATTGTTTCCTAAATTTTTACATTAACATGTACTTTCGAAAGTGTGTAATAAATTTTGTAATAAATAATCTTTTTGATATTTTTACGGTAAAATTTAATTTTCTCTTTTAAATAAAGCTTAATTTTATTCTAACCTTTTAGGAATTAATACAAACTGGTTTGGGTTTGTATTAACTTACCTTTTTTATTCTTATATTAGTATTATTTTTTTTAATAATATTGTCAAAGGCTGTTATAAAATATTTTATTATTTATATTTATATACTTTAGCCGGGTTGTTTTTTTATGGTTCTATTTCTAAATTCTTTTTTTTTTATCATAATTTAAATTTCATTGTCTGTCCCTTTTCTTCATAATGGCTACAATAAAGAAAATGTGAGATTTTAGAGAACTTTGTATTTATCAGCTTTATAGCATATATGCCTAGTCTTAAAAGTCTATCAGTGAATCTGAATTTCGTACTCGAGCTATAAAAGTCTCGGTGATATTTTCCTTTTTTAATTAATGGCGGACGAGATATCTCATATGTGTGGGATAGTTTTTTCGAAAAATTTAATGCTTTTCAAAATTAATTTACATTTTTCATGTGCCCCGAGCCCAGTGTATTAATGTTTTCGCGTATTTGACGTTGGATTTATACTGTTTTGTCCCCACCCAGCACCCCTGTTCTCTCCACCGTCCCGTAAATATGTTTTTATTAATAATAAATTATAGAAATGAATTTTGGAAAACGCGCACACAGATTTGTGTCATAATCGACCTATAGAAACGCCCTAAAAAGAAATTTTCAAGAATCTCTTATAATAGCAAAAACCGCTATATCGAACTATTACCCAGTACTTAAACATCAGTAGTATAAAACATTTTTAGAATAAACATTTTAATGAATTAAAAAAAAACACATTAATATTATTGTTGTTAGTGAGACCCCTAACTTGGATGAAAAAAGGAAAAAGGACAAGACTATTAACGTCTTATTAATGATCCTTTACTTACTCAAAGACTTTCTTCTCTTGCCCATCGTCGAGCTGTGGGAGATCTATCGCTTTTTTATAGATACTTTTACGGCTTCTGCTCCGACGAATTATCCAGTATAGTCCCTCCTCTTGCAGCTCCCAACAGAGAAACTTGTGGTGCCGCACGTATGCATCCCTATACTGTCCACCTAGACAAGCCCCGAACTTCCCTCTCGCTAAAGACACCCACGGTACGTTAGTATTTAGGCTTTCAGCCTTGGTGGATTGTCCAAAGATAAAAAAAGACTTTCTTAAAAAATATTATGCCATTCAGGGTGTTTATGAGGATTTACATCCTGATCCAACTCATTCTTCCAATGTAACTCTTAATCAACCAACAGCTCATCAAGTCGCGTCATTGCCAAAAATATCGTTACCGCACTTTGATGGTTCGTTTAAAAATTGGCAACCATTTATAGATTTATTTAAGTTATTAGTTTACAATTATAATTCATTATCTGAAATTGAAAAGTTTTAATATCTAGTTTCTATTCCTTTAACTACTGATGACTACTCTATTGCTTTTAAAACTCTTAACGATCGCAATGCTCGTTTACTCACTTGTACTTATTGGTCTCATATTATGAATACACCTAAATTAGTTTATGAGTCTCCATCGGGACTTAGAAAATTGTTGGATATATTTACAGAAAGCTTAGCTGCTTTAAAAACATTTGGAATAGATGTTAACTGCTGGAATTTCGTTTAATTAATTATTTTAATTATTAAATTAGATAATAATACTATTAAACGCTATGAGCTTCAAGATCCATTAACAGATATACCCTTATACAAAGAATTAAAATTATTTTTTGAAAAACAATGCATAGCACTTAAAACAGCAGCCTTAACTTGCATAAAGGTTTGAACTTTTAATTCACTTGAAAGATCACCCAATGATGTTTTTTTAAATAAATTTAGTAAACACAAAAATCAAAATTTGCGCTCTTGCATTTTTTGTAATTCGTGTCATTTTATATATAGGTACCCCGAATTTTTTTAAAAATCTTCCACCGAACGCCATCAAATTGTTAGGACAAAAAGATGGTGCTTTAATTGTTTGCACTTAGCATATTGCATAAATTATTGCCAATCTTAAATGTTGTTCCGCATATGTCTCGGAAAACATCATACTTTGTTACATATCCCAAACCCCCAAACCTATTCTACAATTCCGTCTGCAAGGCGTATTATTGAAACTCCAGTCTATTGACGGTCGAAACAAGACCCCTCCAATTCCCACATCAAAGTGTCGGCTTCTTCTCTAGATTCACTAGAATCTTCTTCTACCTCACTTCATTCACAAGTTTAAGTTCCTAGCCCTTAAAGTTTGTTAAAGTCTTCCACAACCGTTTTACTTTCTACTGCAGTTGTAGAAATTCTTCACTCCCAAGGTCATTATCATCCACTTCGTATTCTGATTGACAATTGTAGCCAAGCGAATGTTATTACGAGACAATGTGTTAGACGTTTGGGTCTTATATCTTGTAAAAACTCCGCTTCTATATTTGGCTTGGAAAAATTGTCTACAGAGACATCTGGTTCAGTAAATTGTACTATTCGTCCTTAAAATTTGGAAATTCCTTGATTTGCATTTGTGGCAATGATATTGCGTAAAATATGTTCAAATATGCCCATCGTTCAACTTCCATGTCAAAATTGGAGTTCTCTTTAAAAATTACGATTAGCAGATTCTACGGTTCATATTCCGGAACCAGTTGATTTGTTATTAGGTGCCGATATATTTCCGTCAATATTGCAAGATGGAAAAATGTTGGGAGATGGTATCACACCTTTTGCTTTTGATACAGTATTTGGTTGAATTCTTTTAGGTAAGGTCCAAGCTCATGTTATATTAAGCCCTTCGCCTAGTACATTTTGCTTATCTTTAAATTCCCCTTTGGATACGACTTTAAAAAGGTTTTGGGAGTTGAAAGAGGTTCTGTCAATAAATGAATTTTCTCCTGAAGAGGTTTAGTGTAAAACATTCTATGAAAACTCTGTAACTCACGATGTTACCGGCCCATTACAGTAGCATTGCCATTTAAGACTCCTGAGCCTGTATTTTTTGGTTCTTACACTTTGGCTCTTCGTCGGTTTCTTTCTCTAGAAAAGCGACTTTCTTGTAATCTCAGTCTGTTTAAATCTTAATTGGAATTTATGCGTGATTACCTTGATTCTGATCACATGAAAAAATTTAGTCGGATATAAATTCTGGGTATTATATACCTCACAATTGTGTTCTTAAGCCTGACAGTACATCAACAAAACTATGGGTCGTATTTAATCCATCAGCCAAGGACGCCACTGGGTGTTCCTTAAATGACCCTGTTCTCACTGGTCCTAAGTTGCAAAAGGATATTTTTATTATACTTACCAATTTTAGATTCCATCTCTATGTGTTTACAGCTGATAACCGTCAAATGTATTGACAAATCTTGATAAAACCAGAGCAAAAGCATTACCAAAAAATTATTTGGCGATTTTCTCCCTACGATCCGCTCGAAGAATACCGTTCAAATACGGTGACTAACGGTGTTTCGTCAGCTCCGTATTTGGCACTTAAAACACAAAACTAAGAACTTGAAAATTAATTATTTAAAAAATAAAATTATGTTAAACGGTTTTATTGTACTAAAACCATAAAAACAATTCGGTAAGTCATAGTTACCAGATCACATCAATTTTCTCATGGATCTGGAGTATTGATGAGACAAATAATAAAATCGTTGGGCACTTGACATTTTTATCTTAATACTTACTCTGGACACGCTGCGCCCAACGGTTTTATGATTTGTCTCATCATTACCCCTGATTGATGAGAAGATTGGTGCGATCTGCTAGCTAAGACTTACCAAATTTGTTTTGAGCTTTTAATACAATATAACCGTTTAATCAATTTTTTTACATAATTTATTTAATAAAATTAGGAACTGACCGTAAATTTAAATTAGTTCAAGCTTACCAAATTTATACAAGATTAAAAGTAAACAAAAATCTATAACAAGTAATAAGCTAAAAAATTGTAACGCAAAGCGTACGGTTGATAATGGTTATGTCAATATGCCGGGCAAAATTAAATTTACAAAGATAAACAAGAAATCCGAACAGCAGAAAATTTGAACAAAAAGTATTTCATACGGTTGTATTTGTTTATAGACGCAAAAATATTTAACCGACAATATTTGTTTTCATATTTTAATGTGAAAGAATTTGAAAATATTTAATTTATAATAGATAATTTATTTTAATAAATTAAATACAAACTTTGGCTTTTTGTTTAAACTGTAATTTTAAAATAAATTCTAAAAATGCATAAATAAATTACGCTGGTTTTTTATTTAAAATTTACGCTATTAATAATTAGAATATTTTTTCCTATAACATGCGGCGTATCTTTTGAAAGTTTTTACCAAATGGGAAACTTTTTAATAATTAACTTTACGAAAAAATATTCTTCTTTTTAAAAAGTCCGGTCTGATAAAAAAATACTTTTCCACAAAAATAATTTTATGTTGGATGTACAGGGTGGCTTCAAAAAGACTTGTTTTTAAATTATAAGACCTACTAGTTATCTTCTAAATACGATTAGAAACTTCAAAAAGTGATTTCTTATTTCATTTTATAAGAAAAAGCTTTTATAAGCATATGGTCGAAATTTCTTCGTTTCTGAGATACTTTGTACATATCTTAAATAGGTAGTCTTATGGTCAAAGAACACTAGGCGCTCAGATCTCGGTACGCTCACGGACCCGTCAAATTTTTAACATGCTACTGATATGTTATTTAAAGTCATTCGTTTAAAATGTTTGTAAAATATTTGATCGAACCGTTGGCGTACCGAGACTTAAGCGCCTAGTGTGCTTTGACCTTTGGACCCATTTGGTTAAAGTTTAGTACGTTGGTTTAATGTAATAATGCACTTGTAAAGCTCTAACTAGATTGACTTTATTGGGTCCAGTAGCGTTTCAGTGGGCATCACAGCCAATATTATTAAGAGTAAAATGTACTGTATCTTTATTTTTTTAAGCAACTTAAAATACGACTTTTTAGTGTCGTATGTTTTTTTTTGTATCTGGTTTTGTATTTAAGATATTTATAAAATACCAATTGTCTCAAATATCTACACTAGAATACCTTCTTCCTAGTCTAGAAGTTTAAAAAATTGAAAAAAAATGCTTTTTAAATAATTTCATATAGGTATTAGGTATTTAGGAATATTTTCCTAAAAGGATTTTTAAAATTAAAATTATGTTTAAAGTTATTTAAGTGACATGGCAACTAGACCGGTTTGAGGGGACGACTCAACAATAGTCCATTGGAGGACGGGCTGCCCGAATGAATTACTCTCTCTCTCTCTCATTCTTTCCATAATACTTTTAGTATACTACATTCTGTGGGAAGCTGGGATGGCTGATTAAAAGAACGTATGGTATATGTACTTTGCTATCAGTTACGCTGCCTAAAACTTAACGTAAAGCTTTAATTCCGTTTTTCTCGAAACTATTTTTTTTTCGATACGGTTGCCACGATATCTCACGTTCCTATCAACCAATTTACTTAATATTTTGCATGAATATACAATGGACATCTCCCTATCCCGTAAACCAACAATACCTAAAAATACCTCTTTAAATACCTTTTAATATTTCTAAATAATTTATGAAAGTTTAAAAACCAGTAATAAAATCGATTTTAAGTTTTGAGAAGCCGCCATTTTATGAAAAAAAAACATTATTTCTTTAATTTTGATGTTTTCGTTAGGAATCATGGCGACGAGTACATGAGGTTTTTTTACCCTCCACTTTAAAGACGCATATTTTATGAATATTTATTTTTTTTCATAAAATTAGTTTTATGTACTCTTAATATGTTTAACAAAAATTACCGCATTTTGACGCGATGTCGCACTGTTTGCCCGCCGCTATCCTCGTCGCTCCACTATACTTTTAGCGTAACCGTCATTTTACACTAAGCCTAACTAACCAGAACTAACCAGAACAAAGTGAAAAATTATACGAAATTTTTGAGTTTGCCGACTTTCTGCGTTCTCTACGTGTGAAAGGTTTCACAAATAGAACACCCTATATACTATTTATTTTTAGATTCTGCGTAAAATTCTATACATATTTTATGAATAATATTCTATACCTAGGTCCAACCGTTTTTGACTTATTTCTTTTTTATGAAAAAAACTGACGTTAGCAAGCCACTACATAACCATCAATTTATTCTAAACAAAGACCTTTAATATGAGTTGGGTTCCTTGTAAAGAAAGAATTTCTTTAGTAGTCTGTATCAATATTTTTACAATTTATAAATACCGAGTGGTCAAAAATAATCGTTAAAAACTATAAAGACAAAAACCTTAAGAGTCATTTTTTAAAAAATAAAACCCTCTTTTTTTTATTACCTTATTCTATTAGGCATTAAAAATAAGGGTAAGTTTTTATAAGAATGTCTTATTTAAAAATTTAAAGTTTTCGAAATATTAACGATTTATTATTTATCTATTCTAACAATGTATTTAGGTACGGGTAGTTGGCTGTGACGCCGCATTTTGTTGTCAAGGCCAACTAAAAGCCAAACTAAGCCGTACTTAAAAGCATGATTAGAATAGAAATTCTTAATATTTTAATTACTATAAATTTTTGGAATAGACATCCCTTTACAAACTTATTCCTATTTTTAATGCTTAATGGAATAATGTAAAAAAATAGGGGTTTCCATAAAAAAAAACTTTTAAGGTTTTTTCGTAATAATATTTAACGTTTATTTTTGACTACTCTGTATTTATTAAAAGTCAAATTATTAACACAGTCTACTTAAAAGGTTTTTTCTACAAGAAACCTAGGCCTGATTCGTAATAAAGGCTTATGTTTAGAAAAAAATGGGGGTAAGTAATGGCTTGCAAACGCCATAAAATTTAAAATAAGTCATTAACAGTTAGACTTAGATATGACACATTTTTTATAAAATTTATTTGGAATTTCACACAGAATCTAAAAATAAATAATACATAGGGTGTTTAATTTAAAATAAGAAAGTTGACATTAATTTCCGGTATAACCGGAAGTGCTTGAACTGTCAAAATATTTTAGTCGTGTAACCCCCACTAACCTTATTATTTTACACAATTTTCAAAATTTTCGAAAGCACACTTTTCGAGAAATCGATCACATCAGTTCCCCATGGGACACCCTATAAAGGATATCGGTAAAAACATAAGTTTGTTCATATGTCCCATTTTGATTAAAACAGCGGGGTATCTCAATTTTTATTAAAGATAGAACTTTGCCGTTTTCGCTAACCTAAGCTAATTTTTTGTAAAACGAAAAATGCCATAACAAACCCCTCTCATTTTTTGACCTACAGGGTGATTTTAAAATTTTAGCATTTTCAGGTACCTCTTGTATCTCAGTTGGGTAATATTGTATTAAAAGGTAAAAACGAATTCTTGTAATGCAGTGGCGTAGTCAGATTTTTTAAAATATTATTATTTTTAAATATTGACCAATGTTTTTAAATATTGACCAATGGTTTTTAAATATTGACCAAACTGGAACACCCGGTATATTTGTTAAAAAATTAATTTGTCTGCTTTTAAGCTTCTTTTTATAAAACTTTGGGAGTAGGGATAGATAGCCGATTGACCAACCACCACCACCGGTGGAGCTTATTATCTCAAGATCTATGACGTCAGAGCAATTATTTAGGAATCTTGCGCAACTCCATATTTAGGGTACTGCGCATGCGTTAAGGAATAAGGGCGTGGCCACGGCCTGTCACCTGTCAAATGTCAAATGTCACCTGTCACTTGTCAAATATCACTTATCACCTGCCAAATGCCAAATGTCACTTATCAAATGCCACATGTCGACCCAACTTTAATACTTGTTCCATTTTTACTGAAGACTTTGTTGCCATTCATATGTCTAAACTTAAAGTTGTGTATAATAAACCAATATACATAGGGTTTTCCATACTTGACATTTCAAAAACAGTCATGTATGATTTTTATAATTTTATTAAGCAAAAATTTGGTAATAATGCCTCTTTGCTTTACACTGACACGGATTCTCTTATTTTAAAAGTGTTCACAGATGACTTCTATCGCATAATTTTGGATAGACTTAAAAATAAAAAAGTTTTAGATATTTAAAATGTGGACAAGTTAGATTGAACACACTGTACAAGTTTATAATTGTTTTTTAATCTTGTCTAGAAGTTGTACTTTTTTAGTTTTATGAAAAAAGTCGATTCTTTGGTCCCCGTCCCTCTCTTATCGATTTATAAAATACACTTACATATCATACTACTAGCCTCTAGTCTTCATTTAAAAAGTACTCCTTAAAAATCAAGAATTTTCAATGTTTCAAAATAAATAAAAAATTTAATATCTAAAAATCTATAAGTATTACGCCAAAATTAAGCAAAAAAAAATGGCTTTTATTACTTACTTGACTCCCAACCCCTATCCCCTTATTTTAAACCAAAACTATGCCTATTAGAACAAAATAAAAAAAATGCTTTTTATCCGTCCTTTTAACGATCACTATTAAAAAAATCTTTGAAAAACTATAAAATCTTTTCTCTATGTCCAAAAATAACTAAAATTGATAATATCTAAAAAAAAAGAACGTATCCTAAAACAAAAAGTTATTATTACTCCCCTATCTTTGTTGTAAAACTCTAACATATGAGACCACTCTCGACCTACTAACTCCTGTTTAAAAACACCTTGAAAATAAATTTAAAAAAAAAATGATGTCCAAATATACCTAAGAATGTTAATACCGAAAAACTATACGTCTTAGACTAAAAAATTTAAAAAAAAGCAAATTTTGCATTTATCTCGAAAAAATATGTGTTTTAACAAAAAAAATAAATTTCTAAGTACAGATATCTAAGAAAAAAAAAAACAGAAAATTGCATATAGCTCAAAAATTATGCGTTTTAGCAAAAAAAAATTGAACACTGCGGTTTAATTTTTCGAAAAATGAGAACTTTTCCCATCACTAAGAGTTGGTACGCTCCCCTTTAGTAAGAGTACCTGGCGTGTTTCTGTGCGGAAAAAGTTGACCATCCCTTTATACCGAAGGAGCCACCAACAAAAAAAAAAAAAGACACAAAAGTTTACATTATTCGTATCTTAAAAAAAGTACCTTGTTATGTAACTTTTCTCTAGCTGATCATCTACCTTGTAGTTAACTTGAAATGAAGTCAACTCAATGTAAAGCCTGTCTCAAAACTAACTGGAAATAAACTAAAGTTTATCTAAGTTGTATCTGATCATACACACAATATCAAGTCATATATTTTTTCCTAATCATATCTCAGCTGTAAGCAACAATATGAAATATTAGATTAAACTGCAAGTTAAATTACAAAATAAAATTATCAGTTACTAACTGGTCATGTAACTCATTCAAAATTAATCTATAAGTCATTTTTACTCACTACTCTAATTGCCAAGACATATTAAAATCACATTATATTACCATGTAATATAAGCTTTTAAAAGAAAATTAATTTTCATGTGTTCAATAATTTGTTACTAAAACTAGTTATGTATATTTAAAACTGTTACTATAAATAAAATATATCATCTCTTAAAAATACCCTATATATTATCAAATTTTGTCCAAGTCCAAAATAGTTAAAAAATGGCAAATATCTGAACAACTATGCGTTTTAGGAAAAAATTATATGAAATTCGGTACCTGTCACCGCCTTAATAATTTGAAAAAAAAGCTCTAACAGATGAGACCATTTTCAAAATTCTAGCTCTAAAAAAAGTACACCTTAAGAATAAAATATCATGAAATTTCACCAAGTCCCAAATAACAAATTAAAATGCAAATATCAGAAAAACTATATGTTTTACGAAAAAATAAGAAAAAAGTGTGTAATTGTCACCTCTTTAACGATTTAGAAAAAAACTCTAAGATATGAGACCGCTTTCAACCCTCTAGCTTTTCAAAAAAAAAATACCCTTTAGGAGTAAAAATCATGATTTTTACAAGTCCAAACACCTACCCATAAACAAATTCAACTATTGCCTGAGGTTTAAAAATATTATAAATCTTCATAAATAATAATAATTAGTTAAATTAAATAAAAATACTCTTCAACCCTCTTGGCTTTTTGGTGAAAAAAAAGAGGAAGCATGTACGGTACTTGAAAAATGTAATTTAAACACTCTCCACTTTACCTCGTTCAAATGATGCAGTGGGAGAGGATTATACCATTGAATCTTCTTGCCTATTCCTCTTTTTCGAAAATCAACTTTACCATACTTTACAAAAATTCTATAGTTGATCTACCCCTTAAGAATTAAATATCATGAAATTTCGCCAAGTCCAAAATAATTAAAAAATTTTAGGAAAAATATCTTAAAAACCAGACGTTTTAGGAGAAAAAAATAAGGAGAAATTCTTGTAAAAATCATGATTTTTACTCTAAAGTATTTTTTTTTTGGCTATAGAGGGTTGAAAGCGGTCTCATATCTTAGAGTTTTTTTCTAAATCGTTAAAGGGGTGACAATTACACACTTTTTTTTCTTATTTTTTCGTCAAAACATATAGTTTTTCTGATATTTGCATTTTAATTTGTTATTTGGGACTTGGCGAAATTTCATGATATTTTATTCTTAAGGTGTACTTTTTAGAGCTAGAATTTCGAGAAATGGTCTCATCTGTTAGAGCTTTTTTCAAATTATTAAGGCAGTGAGCAGTCGCCGAATTTCATATCATTTTTCCTAAAACGCATAGTTGTTCAGATATACTGCGATGTCCCACTGGCTGGACTTTGGACGAAACTTGAGTAATACTATAGAAGTATTTTAAGAGGATGATATATTTTATTTATGGTAACCAGTTTTAAAATATACATAACCAGTTTTTAGTAACAGAATTATTGAACACATGAAAATTAATTTTTCTTTTTTAAGCTTATGTTACATGGTAATGTAATGTGATTTTAATATGTCTTGGCAGTTAGGTAGTGGTATTCGTGACTTATAGGTGATTTTTGAATGAGTTACATGACCGGTTAGTAACTGATGAAATTTTATTTTGTAATTTAACGCAGTTTAATCATCATGCCTCATGTTGTTGCTTACGGCTTGAGATATGATTAGGAGAAAATATATGACTTGGTATTGTGTGTATGATCGGAATACAACAGATAAACTTTAGTATATTTCCAGTTGAGTTTTGAGGACGAGGCTTTTGCATTGGTTGACTTCATTCAAGTTAGACTGCAGGTAGTCGATCAGCCCGAGAAAAGTTACATAACAAAGGTACTTTTAAGATACGAGTAATGTAGGCTTTTGTGTCTTTTTTTTTTTTTTTTTTTTTGTTGGTGGCTCCGCGTCGGTACTCAAGGGATGGTCAGATCGCTTTCCGCGCTGAAAGCTGCGCCAGGTACCCACTTACTAAGGGGGGCGTACCAACTTCTTAGTGATGGGGAAAAGTTCTCTAAATTTTCCCGAAAGAGATTAAGCCGCATGTGTTCAATTTTTTCTTGCTAAAACGCATAATTTTTAGGCTATATGCACATTGTTCTGTTTTTCTTATGTCTATCTGTACGTAGAATTTATTTTTTTTGTTAAAACACATGGCTCTCGAGATAAATGCAAAATTTTGCTTTTTAGGTTTTTGGTCTAAGAGACGTGTAGTTTTCAGTACGTAGCATTCTTGAGGTATATTTGGACATCATTTTTTAATTTATTTCCGAGGTGTTTTTAAACGGGAGTTGAGTAGGTCGAGTGGTCTCATATGTTAAAAAAGGGAGGTTTACAACAAAGATAGGGGGGTAATTGTAACTTTTTGTTTAGGAGACGTTCTTTTTTTGTAGATATTATCAATTTTGAAGTTTATTTTTGGACTTTCAGAGAAAGATTTTATAGTTTTTCAAGGCATTTTCAATAGTGATCGTTAAAAAAGGACGGATAAAAGCATTTTTTTATTTTGTTCTACAATAAGGCATAGTTTTGGTTTAAAATAAGGGGATGGGGGTTGGGAGTCAAGTAAGTGACCAAGCCGTTTTTGCTGTAATTTTGGCGTAATGCTTGTAGATTTACAGATATTAAATTTTTTATTTATTTTGAAACATTAAAAATTCTTGATTTTTTGGAGGTACTTTTAAATGAAGACTAAGGGGCTAGTAGTATGATATGTAGGTGTATTTTTACTCAAATCGATAAGAGAGGGACGGGAGACCAAAGAATCGACTTTTTTTCGTAAAACTAAAGAGTACGGCTTCTAGACGAGATTAAAAAAGCAATTATAAACGCAGCTGCAGTCGTGTTCAATCTAACTTGTCACATTTTAAATATCTAAAACTTTTTTTATTTTAAGTCTATCCAAAATTATGCGATAGAAGTCGTCTGTGAACACTTTTAAAATAAGAGAATCCGTGTCAGTGTAAAGCAAGAGGCATTATTTCCAAATTTTTGCTAATAAAATTATAAAAAATCATACATGACTGTTTTTGAAATGTCAAGCTATGGAAAACCTATGTATATTGGTTTATTATACACAACTTTAAGGTTTGGAGTATATGAATGGCAACAAAGTCTTCCAGTAAATGGAACAAGTATTAAAGATTGGGTCGAGCAATTAAGGGTCTTGCTCAAGTTTTAAATTTGGAATTGTCCCATTCAGTAATTAATCTTATGTCACATTGACTACTACATTTTTATTTTGAATACATTTGGGCAACTTGACATAGGATGATCCGACCATAGGCGAAAACTTATTGATGTTTACTTCCAGATAAAGAATTTTTTCCAAAGCCCATCCTACAATAAAAAATAAATTTATAAATTTTGTTCTATTCCAATATTTTTTAGCATTTAAAACTTCTGTTTTTTTCTTCGCGGACTCATGAAAATTTTTGTTTTTGAGTCGAAAAAGAATTGAACCCTTAATTCTAAGTACTTCCGTTTAGCATAATAAAGGGTTTTTTTGTGAAAAACAACCAATGTCATTTTTAATATTGTACCAATATCAAGTTTTTGTTCATAATTTACAAAAACTAATGCTTATAGAACCTTCAAATATAATAAGCATATAAAATACATATATATGTTTATGAACACATTACAAAAAATATATAGAACCGTTCCCTTTGGTTTAAAAAAAATGTAAAATAGAACCATATTAAGGTAGCCTTTTTGGGGTAGTGTTTAACTTATATGTATAAATAGTATTGTAAAATAAGTAAATAAAAAATCTGAGTTGTAAATTTGTTAAATTTTGTTGCTCGCACACTATTTAAACGCTGTAATTTGAAAGAAATAGTTGATAGCCGTCTTTATTTCTATGACGACACTGGCTTCTTCTCAGCTGAATTCTACTTTATTAGTTATTCTGTTTAAAAATAGACATAAACAAAATAAAAAGATAGGGTTATTGATTTTTTACTACTATTTACCATATAGGTATATTCGTTGTCGTCAGGAATTGCTGTTACCAGAATAAAGAGATATAACAATTTTTTACTTAATAAAAAAAAACTGTTAGCACAGTAGCGAATCTGATCAGACACTTATACGCTTTGCTTTATAAGTAAATTAAAAATATAGCGGTTTTGGACAAAAATATACTGTATTTTACCAGTTCTAGGTTACAAGTTTTAATTTTTCGAGAAAATTTCATTAACGAGTAAAGTTGTCAAACATATTCTGAGATAGGTTTTGTTTTCTTTTAAATTAAAAGAGACTCGCTTTTGTGGTATTTTAAAGTTATTTATCTATGGATGATTTACTAACTTTGTTAAGTAATTGATTTTTGGAGAAATAAGGTAAGTTTTTATTGTTTTTGGTATATTTTTTTGCTAAAGCGGTGTTCCCTATTTTTTCTTGGCAAATAATTCACTAAGATAGACACACAAATTTTAATACTGTACAATGTAATGCATGAAAATCGTATTTTATCATTAAAAAGATAAAATGTGTGATTTATAAATAAAATATATATTTTTTGACTCCAATTTTATTCAACGAAAGAAGCGTTTTATTTAAAAAATTGCATTTTCAATATAATATAAAAAATCACTAAGTTTAAAATTAACTAAATAATCTACTAGGTATAAAAATAATAGAACAAAATCTTAAATATACATGATTTACATAAATTAGAGACAAACTAGTTATGAGTCTTCCGGAAGATAAAGCTTGTTAAAATATGATAGCTGTTTCCGGGTTTGAGCAGCTTTTCTCTTTAGCTCCATAAGCTGCTGTTGTATGTTGTTTAGTTTTGTTTCACACTCGCGTACCTTTTTATCTTCTTTTTCTTTCTGCCTCAGCAAACTGTCCCGTTCAAAAATGACTGCAGAAAATATGGAGCGACGTTGAGTGCAGTCAATATATTTTTTCAAAATATTGTAACAAATCTAAGTTACTAGCGGTCATTATATACAAACAGTTATCAAGCAAGTATCTTTTTTGACCTCCTAACTGCTCCAGTAAAATGTTAAACCCCAAAAGTACGGTTTTCTTTTCTTTTATTCTTTATATTTTTCTATTTTCATTTTATATAAATCGTTATAGGTTTCTTAACTAGAAGATCTTACTCAAATAAGTTTTACCTTTAAATAGGCGAAACTATTTTATTATAAATATATAATGTAATAAAAATTATGATTAAATTATTGTATTGTAAATATAATCTAATAAGTAATAAAGATGGTAAAAAAGATGTGTTGTCTTTTTTTCGTTTTTACCTTATATCTTAAGAATATATACCGAAGACATACATAGATACATACGTACATACAAAGACCGGTAAACTTACAGACCGATTAACTCACAGCTAGACATACAGTCTAACGGCTTGGTAGACTAACATACCAACAGATCAAATGGTTAGCTTAACGAAGTCCTGTACACTACACAGATGAGATGAGTCAAATGAAAAGGAGCAGATGTACCTAAGGAGATAGGAATAGACGGGCTGAAATAAAAAGCCATATAGAAAATTTAAAGAAGGTAGGTTTTTTTTTTGTTATGGTCTATTGATTACTGGTGATTTTTCCTATTTAAAGTTCGCAATTTATTCTGCCCCGTTTATCCTCATTTCTTAATACACACATAGTAATATTTTGAAAAAATTAGCTCCATTTTTATAGTAAAATTGATTTTTATAATCCACGCATTGGCAAAAGTTTACCATAAATGTTTTGAGCTATGCACGACGTTTTTGTATCATATACAAGATACCACGAGTAAACCGCTAGTAAGCCTGGTTAGTTGTAAACCAATAAGCCTTACAGTTTTTTCATATTATCTGTCTTTTGTACTAGGTATAATATTTTTTAATGTAAACTACATTAAAACTTTCTGCTCTATTCTAAAAATTTTTTTTTCCTGTTTGTAACGACATCTCTAATGAAGATGATTTTTAAATATATTTAATATACTCAGGCGAATCGCTAAACAAAGAATTTTGTACATTTTTTTATTACTTTTAAGAACATATATCAACATAATTTTTACTAAATCGTTTTTGCATGTATCCCTAAAAATATATACAGATCATTTCGCTGATTAGGAAGAAGAACGCCAAAACTCAATAATGCATAAACCAAATTTCTTAGCATTTTTAATTACGAATAATTTTATGTACAATATCGTTACAATTATAGCTAATAGTTTTCACTGGATGATTCTGAGGTCAGATGTCATATCTCTGATTGTTACTAAATCAATTAGCTTTTTTTTTATAATAATTTTTTTTGAGTTTTGCTTTTAAGTGGCCTGTCCATAAGTATAGATCTTTTGTAAACCATAATTTATTTATTTAAATATCTACATTTTAGATTTTCAATATTCAGAGTTTTTCATATTAACAACACGTTTTAACAAAATTAAATACTTTCTACCGGAACTTGAGAAAATAAATCTATTAGTCACAAGCCACTTAACAAAAAATGAGTGTTCCTTTTTAACTCTTATTATAAAGTTACAATCCTGAAAAGAAAATCAAAATTAGGGTCACTTTAGTGTGATTTTGTGATTTGTGATTGTCATTTTTTATGAAATTATCCAGTTAAAGGTTATTTTCTTCAGTGCCTTGAGACCCTGATAGAAATATTATTTCTTTTTTTTTTTTTGTAGCTTTTCTGTCGCCATTAATCTAAAGAATATTTTTTTAGGTGATCTTGGTCTAACCTACTTTTAAATTAATTAAGTCATAAGTGCGTTTTGTGTATAAGTTATCCTCGTAGTGATAAGACAATTTATTTTATGATTTCAACTAGTATTTGCACCTCAGTTACAATTTTTATTACGAAAAAAACTTTCTTAATAAAAATTGCTTATTTTGCTCTGCCAAACATTTTTAGTTATTTGTCCTAATGTCATATCTTAACTCCTAAACGACGAAAATTTTCGAAAGCCTTCTTTAGATCATAACAAAAAAAAAATGGGATCGAGCGCCCCTTTAATTAATTTTAAAGGGTAGATTTTATTGAAAATGCAATTTTCTTTTAAAAATGTGTATTAAACCCGATTTGTGGGAATAAGAACAATTTTGTCATGTTTGATAGATGATTTTTTTAAATAAGTACAAAACTCCTATTTCATTCAATAAGGCCCATATAAGACGATTAAATAAAATTTTCTAGTAATATATATGTAATAATGCCATTCTATACAGTTAAACGCTGTCGTCGGGGATTGATGCTACTAAAATAAAGAGAAATATCGATTTTTTTACTTAATACAAAACAACTCTTGTCACTGCAACGAATCTGTCGTCAACCACCTGTAAGCTTTACCTTATGAGTAGAGACCTGTAAGTACCTCGGTTTAAAAGAAATATCGATTTTTCAGACAAAGCATCCCGATACCGCTGCCCGTTCGTACCTACTTTTTTAGAGAGCATGTATTTAGTTCACGGGAATATAACCAAGAATATAACAGCTATTGCTTTAGCTTGTTATTTTGTACGCCTCTATATAGTTACATTGTTATAGTACACAAAGCTTCCTATACCCTATTGAAAGATAAACACACTATGCCATCAACCTTTTGCTATATTTTTCAAGATGCTCACCATAGCGTCTTATATAGCACGTCCGCTCCGGAATCCGATGGTCCCTGGTTCGAATCTCAAATTTGGAGACACTTTTTAATTTTATAAATTGCAACCGCCGTTAGAAAGCAGATCGATAAGTACCGCCAGACACCTGTGTGATGACGTCAGTTCTACCCCTCGCCTGTCAGACATGACCCAGATTTGGTTAGCTAACGCCACTCTTCTTTAAAAGTAGGGTTATGTTGTGATTCTTCTTCTACTGCACACTAAATATTGAATTCACAAGTAAAGAAACATAACCTCAATGATGACAGTTGACAGATGACCTATGGGGCCCCAAAGAGGGCACAGGCCTAGGGTGAAAAAAAATGACGTAAAATTTTCTTTTAAAAAAGGGGCCATAGAAGGGGCGGAGCCTCTATGGCCCCAAAAATGGGGCCCCATTTTGGGGGCGCAGGGCGGTCTCAACTACCGGTATGACTACTGACGCTCATCATTGGGATTTCGGAAACCGTAAGAGATACAGGATCGGTTAAATGGAGGCAAAGTTGCGCAATTTGATGCTCAATAAAATGCCGTTTTGCTTTTTAAAAATTCCAAGTACTTCCGAAGATATTCGAAAAAAACCGAAATTTTCAATTTTGGTTTCTATTGTTTCCTGGCTATATTTGTTAAGATAACTTAAAATGGAAAACACGTTTTTATGGCCACTTTTTCTGCTCTATAATCCAGTGTGACTAAATATTGAATCTGACGTTTCGGCTTCTGGCGACCATCATCAACTTAATTTTTTTAAATACGAACCTGATATTTTTTCAATTTAAGTAAATCCTTTCATTACTCTTCAAACACTATATATCGCCACTTTGATATTTTCCGACGTTTCGTACAAAAAATTCCATCACCAGAATATTGCATATTTATTTAACCATAATACGGCCCTGAACTACATTTTTAGGTAAGAAGGTAAAAAAAAGAATAAACTTATTACATATTCGTAATCTTTTATTGCAACTCATTGATATCTAACAGCGGAAATTACTGTATTAACCGAAAATTTCATGAATATTAGACATAAGATACAAAAAGGTAGACAACAAATCAGCTTACATAAACAATTTGTAATACTATCTTGATGCCCATATTAAAAAAAAAAACATAATTTAATCACTATTAAAAGTGCTCAAAGAGATAACCTTCCGCCTCGATGCATTTTCTTGCTTTGCTTTGTATTATTAATACAGCTCGATTAATTGTTCTCGCAGGAATGGCAGCGACTTCCCTTATCAAATTTTGTCGTAGTACTTAAAGGTCGTGAGGTGCATTTTTAAATAAACGGTTCTTAAGATATCCCCAAAGGAAATAATCTAGGGGACTAAGATCTGGGCTCCTAGCGGGCCATCTTGCAAAACCATTTATTAGGAAATATATGGTAAAGGAATTGAGCTACTTTCCTTCCATTGTGGGCAGGAGCTCCGTGTAGCTGCCACTATATTTCTTGAAATACTGCCAAAGGTTGATTATCTAGGGCGTCTAAGACATCATTTCTAATCAAATTTAGATATTGTTCGGAAGTTAAGGTCCCTTCGTAAACGAAAGGTCCAATAATTTTGTTCCTCCACATACCAATCCATACATTAAATGAAGTTCTCCCTTGAATTCGTACCTGCTGGTTAGTTTCTGTTAATAAAGTAATTTCCGCTGTTAGATATCAATGAGTTGCAATAAAACATTGAAAAAGTCCATTATCTGGACGACGACGTTCAGGAAATCGGCCTCGGAATTTTCACCAAAAAGGGAATGGCATTTTACCATGTCAACTTTCTCGTAATTTTCATACATTTTTGCAATGCTCTCAAATAAAACAGAGTTCCAATCAGTTACTGATAGAAATGATAAACTATTTACCTGACTTTGGCAAGTGCCGATTTTTTCCATGGCCTACTGTAGCAAAAGTTAAAAAACGGAAATGAAATATCTCGCTCAATTTCAAAGATAAGTATGACTAGTTATATATCATTGGAAAGAGCAAAAAATAAGCAATATTTGAAGATCATGGCCAACTATGATTTATAATTAAAAAACTAAGCTTTATATATTTTTAACGAAACTAGAAATAATTTTTAAAATCTGAGTAGTCCAATGGATTCCACTCAAAAAAGTGCCTTCAGAATGTTTATACCGTTTTGGGAAGTTTTCAAAAATAACGGACTTACGAATTTGTAATGATGATGAAATTGCATTTTTATAATAACTATTACACCAACTGAGATATTTTTAAAAAATTTAAAGGACGTCTTCTATGAACCCAAACACATTTTAAGCACACAATAAAAAAATTAATTATTACCAGTGTCGTCCATAAGGGGTTTTAGGTTAATATTTTTAATAAAAAAGTTACGCCACTGCATTTTTTAAAATTAAAATATTTTTTTAACTTTTCATAAGATTTAAAATAAATTTGACCTATTGACATTTTTTATTTGATGTACGGTTTTCGCGTAAATAAATAAAAAGCAATTCTCGACATGGTCATTTCATATCGATACGATCAAATGCTTTAGAAAAAAAACACCTTTTATTTTATTTTCAAATTCTACTTAAACAAACATGAAAACACTTCATATAAAAATTTGTCCTAAACGTCTTAGTTTTCGAACCACGGGGTGTTAAAAATTTAAAAATATATATTTTTGTGCGAAATCTGCCTTAAGTAGGCGCGTGTGGGTCAAATTGACCCACAGGTTTCTCAATTTCGTAATAGCTTTATGATTTCTTACAATTTGAAAATAATCTCCTAACACCTTGTTAGGTATATGCTAATAACAAAAAAACATAAAAACAACACCATTTATTTAAAATTTCACGTTTCCTGCGCGTGAAGGTCAATTTGACCTCCCGCGCCTCTTAACGTTACAGTTTCGAGTAATATGAATATCGAGTTGCAGGAAGTTCAGGGAGTCCTAACATATCTATTATTTGCCCCCGACAAAAGACAATAAGACATTATATTTTTGTGTGAAGTATAAACAACCAATGTGCAAACATCATATTAAAACAATTTGTAAGCAGTGATTAGCTTCAAGGCAACAAGAAAGAGTCATTTAGAATAAACTTCCATTACATTTGGTATTATAAATATTTTAGATATTTTTTAAAGAAGATCTACGTTTTTAAAGATTCATTTTATTAGACCGCTAGATGCAAAATTTTGTCAGGTATTTCTTTTTAATCCATAACTCGTAAAATGCGTCCAAAAGGTTGTACACAAATCGTTGTGAGCGTCAGCTGCGTCTCCGATGGTGGAATTGTACAGGGTGCTCCAGAAAAAAATCAATAATAAACTTGTGTTTTTTTTAAGCGGAACACATTGTATATTAGTTCATTTTTTGATCGTAAAAGTAAACATAATGTAAGTTTTATCAGCGATCCCTATACCAAAACTAAAAGGTTTTAAAGATATTTAGGATTTAAAAAAATCATGAGAAAACAAAATTTTAATATATCCTACCTTAGTTACCTTACTTACGCTTGGCTTTTTATATTAAGTTAGATTGCTAGAAAATTAAGTGTATAATCACCTACATTTAATTTTTTTACCAGAGAATATACAGGGTGTACAGTAACTAATATTTACTTTTATATTAATTTCTAGACTCCCTGTATAATTTTTAGTAAAAAATTTAGGTAAAGGTGATGGTATAATATAATATACAAAGTCAAGCATTAGTATAGCAAGATATAATAAAATTTTATTTTTGTCAAGAATTTTTTAAAAATTCCAAATATCCTAAAAACCTTACATTTTGGTATAGGTATCGCTGATAAAATTTATGTTATTTTTATTTCTACAATCCAAAACTAAACCAATACATAGAGTGTTTCATTTAAAAAAACACCAGTTTATTATGAATCTTTTTTGAAGCACCCTGTATAATTCCACCATCGGAGCCGCAGCTGACGCACACTACAGTTTATGTACAACCCTTTTGAAGCATTTTACGAGTTATGGACTAAGAGGAAATTGGTCACGAAAATCTGTTGCTGTCTCACGCAGGAGCCTATGTTTTCCAGGCCAAATGTAAAAAAATTAGAGGAAATGTAATAAAAAGATTATACATCTTGTTTTATTTTAATAAGGGTCTAACTACGATACCCACTTTGGGCTCATTTAATTTATTTTAATTTATTTATGTTAAAAAAAAGGCAAAAGATGAAATGTACTTAGTTTTTGCCTTTCTCGCATTGGTGTCCCATAATTATCTTTTAAAATAATAAAGTCAGTGGCTTTATTTAAAACTACATTTAAATGTTTTATTAAGAGTATTTTTTTCTTAGCAACATTTTTATTTAATTTTTAATACATTAAAGAAAATGCTCCCAACTAAAAATATAATTTAGCAGTTAAAAAAAATCAAAGAAAAAGTGATTATTGGATGTTTACGGTTGGGGTTCATTTGACCCCCACGCGCCTACTTACTTATTAAAAAGCAAGCGCCTACTTAAGGGTTAAAGACATAATTTTATATAAAAAACAACCTTAGCGACCTAATATTTTTTAGGTGTGAAAAGAAAATAAGCAAAATAATGTTGAAATCAGCTTAAAACCTTGGGGAAATTTAATGGTCTGTTTAGAGAAGCTTTTCACACGAGCCATGAGTGTAAGAAAAATACAAAAATAAATAAATAAATCTAAAGTGGTTGGTTTTGGTGAGTTTTAGTCAGTTGTTTTGGAACACTGATACTATAAATTCTTTGTCAGTCACTATACTACACTAGCGTAGATAATATTTTCAAATGACTATATCCATAAAGTAACGTACCTACGGATATAATTTCCTTACTCTATGCTATATTTAAAAACTGAGACCTACACCAAATTTATTGCAGATACTGGTGGCCTTTGCGAAAAAAGTTGATTTTTTGGATTATCCCCCCGTCTCCCCAGAAAAAATAAAAGTTTTAAAAGCGAATCCTTTGTTGCATTTTTTCGTACGTTTAATCAAATTTCGTCGAAAAATTCCAAATTCCGCTAAAATATCTACTTTTTCCGCTAATGAGAGGTATCTGAAAATTTTGCATAAAAAAATTGTGGAGTGTAAAAATTTCATCTGGTTTTTTTTTTAAATAAAGATATATTTTTTAAAATTTGAATTTGTCTACGAAATTTCATTTCATTCACAAAAAAGTTTAAAAAGGAAATTCTCTTTTAAACTTGGATTTTTTTTCTGGTAATTCAAAGAAATCAACTTTTTTCGCAGATTTACCAAATTAAAATTTTCTTTACCAAAGTGTTCCTCTTAAGGCCACTAGCATCTGGCATAAATTTGGTGTGGGTCAAGTATCCCAGTTTTTAGATATAGTCATTTGAAAATATTATCTATGTAATTGCGATACTATTCCATTTTATCTCATTCTTACTATTTACCAAAATTTTAATTTTTGCCGAAAATATAAATCATTTGTTAAAATACACTCCCCTCAAAAATTATTGCATCCGCTCGATTGTTTCCTTTAGCTGTGATACAAAAATGCTTTAAATTAAATGACCTATATATCTTTTAATAATTGAGTTATCAGGACAACAAAAAAATGTTACGAAAATGGTATGCTATAACTGCGGTGTAAGCGTTATTATTTGCTGTTAGCAGTACACTACAGGGCAGAGTTGGGTCGAATACTGAAATTTGGTGTTCGAATACGAATACGAATACCGTAAGAAAAAAGTATTCGAATACTTGGTATTCATGAATAGCACGATTGGGTATTCATAAATACTGAAGAGAAAAAAACCTCATTTCTTTTGAAAAAACAACTCATTCTTATTTTTCTACGTTTTTCCATAACAAAAATGCAGTGGCGTACTTTGTTCTTGCTAATCATTTCAAGCATGCATAAACAAAATACATCTCCAAAATTTTTCTAAAATATCTTCTATTTTTTAAACTATTGACTTTACTTTTGGAATGGGGGTACATGTACATACTATCTACGATCTACCGATTTAAACTGACATAATAAAATTTATTATACACATCCCTTTTGTGTAAAATGGAGATAAATACATATTAGTCTAACCTTTTTGAAAAAAAACATTTTTGTAGAAAAAAATATATATATATATATTTGTTTTACAAATAAAAAAACCGTAAGTCGATTTCCTTTAGTGAATTTGTTATAAACAACAACTTAAGAATAATATGTGAACAGTGTACAATGTACACTTAGTTGCAAAAATGTTTAATACATAGAAAACATAGTTTGCAATGTCACTTTGTATAAGTTGTACTAAGTTACTTGTTTTTTTAATAGCAAAACCCCAAAAAGTTAAAATAATTAATTTAGATATATTTTTGTTTGCAGAACTAAATGTATAGCTGTTTAAAATTACTTACCTATTAGGACCACAGAAACAACAGATCAAGATTTAAAAACATATTTAATTACATTTTTTAAAATTTGTAGTACTACCGAATACTGACCAAAAACGTATTCCGTCGAATACTGAATACCAAACACATAAATCTATTAGAATAGTATTCAAATACCGCACAAATGTATTCTGAATAGTATTCAGAATACCAAGTATTTTTATAATACTCTGCTACAGGGTGTTTAAAAGTATTTGCAACAAAACATTTATGTATATTCAGAGTGTATGTGCTGTTAAAAGGAGTTTTTTTAAATTAAATTATACAGTTTCTCATTCTTATAATGTTCTATACTTAAATGTGATGATGGGTTAATTAGTAAAATAATATGAACATTTAAAAAACTCAAGGCGATGAGATGATTTTTAGGTAGTGTATATGTATATACATATACAAATATATTTTCTATAAAAATGTATGTTACAATCTTGCAACTTATAAAAAATAATCTATTTTAAAAAGTATCAATTCAAAATGTGACAAATGTTAAAAGTCCAAGGGCAATTTACCTTTTGTCAAAATTATGGCAAAAAATTAGGAATATATAAGGTGGGTTAACCATGAAAGACCACTCTAACGAATAAACAGTTTTTCTTAGATTATTTAGGGGATCAATGAAAAAAGCAAATTATTTAATAATGCTTTGTTTTATTCTAGATGTAATCATCATTTATAAACATTATTAACTTTTTTAAGCTCTTTCGGATGGCCTTGCAAGGATCCATATATATAAGGCCAATATTTTAAATCAGTCTTAAAACAAGAGTAGTAATAATTAAAATATTTGCTTTGACTAACACGACATAAATAGTCTTTCATTAAAAAAACTTAAATGCTTAACATAATTTGGACTTTTTAAAGAACTCCACGAACATTCCTTCAACACCATCGTATAACTAAAAATTAACCTTTTAATAAAAATTGTTTAAAAATTATAGTAAGAAGTATAATATTGGTTAAGAATAAATGGCCATTGCGTTTAAGAACGAACGCTTATATGGGCCCTTTTATAAGCCCGTTCTTTGTAAGGCCAAAATTTTCCAATAAAGGCCAAAGCGATCATTGACAATTATCCTCTTTTAAAAGTTTTTTATATTTATAAAAATAACAGGCACTACAGACTGAGTACTCCAATTAATACGAACCTACAATGGCATATAGTCAGTCTTGTCCTAAGATTAAAAAACGAAAATGTAGGAAAGTTTGTAAAAGCTTCTAGTAGGGCCCATGTACCCTAGCAAGGCCAATCGTCAAATTTTTGATTGGCCTCGGAATGAACCACCGGCCTTAATAGAAACATTACAGATATTTTAATGAAAATCGAAACAAAATTATTATTTTTTTACTCAGTACCATAACAAGTTCTTATATAAAAATTTACAGCAAAAAATATGGGATAATAATGGGCTGTTTAGATAAAAAAATTACCATTTGCTGTGTGTGCGAATAACAATTTTAACGTCGAACACGGAACTCCAAGTATCGAGGGTTCGTATTAGCACAGAAAAATATCATACAGAATGATTCTGAGATATAACGTTGTTTTAGGGCCCAAATACTCTATTAGATGGCGCTAAGTATAACGAATTTACTATTTTTGGTGGAATTTTTAACTGTGCAATTCTCCACAAAGATCCAGTGTTGCCAGCAAATACACCCGAGCTTCGCGTCGTACCAGCTCGCTGCTGTAAAGGAGATAGCATCGCCAATCGCCATGGCAACAGATAGAGCATAGACAGAGAACGAACGTCTGCGTCTTTTTTCCACGCATCTTGCATCGGTATGCCTTTGATTTTAGCCGGTAATACTCTAAAAATATTTATTGGGCGAAAATTTGACTATATCGATTTTATTTTTTCTGACTTTATTTGAAGAGATATAAAAACTAATAACAACATTTTTTTATTGGCACTTTTTAGCTACTACATGATGGTATTTTTAGATTTTATACCCGACGTTTCGTTTTCAAGAAACCATTATCAACTTTATTTTTTTATATGAGTCGAAAAAAAGTACACCATGTATCTGATCCCATTTCTTATTACAAATTTAACGATGTATCACATGTCAAATTTTAATTTTTAGTTTGAAGAAAAATTGCATTTTTTCTATTTTCTTAAAGTTATTTTTAAGTAGACCTTGCAAACAAATGCTTGGACGTTAATACCTGTTACCGTATCTGTTACATAATTGAATATCATTATAATAGTATATTACATTACAAGTGTGGAAAATTACTAATTTCACACGAGTGGGAATATTGTAGCACGAGGCGTTAGCCGAGTGCGACAAACCCACGAGTGTAAGAAAGTCATTTTCACACGAGTACTGTACACTATTTTTCCTACGACCACAAATTATTCACGAAAAAAAATAAATTAAAGTTTGTCTGTTCAGAAAAAACAAAAACAATTGAGAACTTTGCAACACTAGGGTGATATTTACTTTGCAACACTAGTGTGATATTTACTTTTCCTCACTGCTATATAATACTGTTTTGACAATATTTTTACATCGAAAATCACCTACCTAGAAGCATTATATAACTTTTATCATTTTGGAATTTAAAAAGGCCCTCACTTAATAAAAATTGTATGGTTTTGTAAGGTAATAACGCTAATAGTTTAATACGGTTTTCTGCTATTATAAGGGTTTTTTAAAAATTATCGATTCTTACATATTTTAGACACTCTTCTAAATAAAACGTAAGTGGTGCATATCCAAAATATTCCGTTTTTTAAAAAATATCAGTAAATAAACTTACGGGATCGGGGAGTGAAAAGGGGTGCTGGGTGGGGTAAAATTGGTAAAACGAGTTAATGAAACTGAACATCACATGTAAAATTAAGTAAAAATAACAGTTTTTCCTCATATTTTTAAGAAAAAATATAAAAAATATGAAAATTGTAAATGCATAACCTAAAGTCCTTAAAGTAAGGAAAAAACGACTACCAAACGTCAGTTACCATGCAAAATATGGAAAGCATTTGGCAACGTCGGAAGGGTCTGATTCTATTTATGAATGGATAAAAGAAAGTGGATTCATAAAGTGTGTATTAGCCTTAGGTTTAATTAGGGATTAAAAAAAAGATTTAACTAGTTGTTTGAGTACACGAAGAAAGAGAGGAAGGAATTTGATCTATAGGTTTTTTTCTCTGGCGCTTTAGGTCGAACGGTCAAGCGGCAAGGCTGCCTCTATAAAGTACGTGCTCAAAGGTAGGAGGGAGATTTTAAATTTGATCTACTTACCTGACAACACTGTGCCAGTCAGTGAAAGTTGTTTTGTGTGGTTATGTCTATTTTTGTTTATGTTTTTATTTTTTCGTAAATTTTAATAAATATAAAATAAGATGATTTTCGCTAATTTGGATTCTACCGTTTAAGGTAAATAAAAAGTTTTTTTACTGTCACTACAATAAATATGTCACTTGCAAAACCAATAGCAGTTTTTAGAATGACATCATAATATGTATCACACCAGTGTTGTAAAGTACTTTGCAACACTAGTGCTGTAAAGTACTTTGCAACACTAGTGTAATATAACGCATTTTCTATGAATGAAATCAGTGTGCTATTTGCTATTTTCACAAGTGGTCGTAGGAAAAATAGTATTTGTCATTATTACCCTGCTTGTTGAGTTGTTCTTTTTAAAGCAATTGTTCTTATTGTTACTGTTGTCTCTATTATTGTTTATTGGTGAATAGCTAATATCCATGAAGATAAGTTTGACATGCTAACATGCTATATTTTGTGCTGCAAAAATAAATGAAGGTATCATTTCTGCAGTTAATGAATTATGGTAAATACATGGACCTGGTAACCCAAAACGTTCTTGATGTTTCGATACTTTCTTAACACGCGGATTTTGTTGAGCCTAGTAATGCGTATTACGTATAAAGACAACAGTAACAATAAGAACAATTAATCTAAAAACATCAACTTGACAAACAGGATAATAACGACAAATACTATTTTATAATGATAATTAATTATGTTGCAGATACGGTAACAGGTATTAATGCCAAGCATTTGTTTGCAAGGCCTACTTAAAAATAACTTTAAAAAATACAAAAAATGCAATTTTTCTTTTAACTAAAAATTCAAATATGACATGTGATACATCGTTGAATTTGTAATAAAAAATGGAATCAGGTACAGGGTGTCCTTTTTTTCGAGCCATATAAAAAAATAAAGTTGATGATGGTTTCTTGAAAACGAAACGTCGGGTATAAAATCTAAAAATACCATTATGTAGTAGCTAAAAAGTGCCAATAAAAAAGTGTCATTAGTTTTTTATACCTCTTCAAATAATGTAAGAAAAAAATAAAATCGGTATAGTCAAATTTTCGTTTTTGCCAAATCGCAGCAGGCCATGAAAATGTTTTAAAGTTTTTAAACGGCATGTAAATAACCTTTAAAAAACACAACTTTTTCCTCATTTAACCTTTAACCTAAGCTGTATCTCCAATAGGTACTGAGATTCCCATGCTTAGGATCCTTATCTTGGACACACTGTATATATATATTATGTTTTATGCACGCACAGAGGAGCCATCTGTGTCTTAGAGATTTAACTAAATATGCATTAAAGTGGGGTGGATATAAATTTGCCTCCATTTAGTTCGCCGTTAAGAAAAGGGCGTGGCGCAGTCTGTATAGTTATTTTGTATGTGGTATTAGCAAAATAGCCACGCGAACGACTCGCCGCTGCATCTGTGTCGTTAAGTTTCATGTAGGTAGTGTGAGTCAAAGGATTTTTTTATCACATGTCAATAACTATGTTTATTTTATAGTTGGCCTTCAAAGGAGCATGGCTTTCTATGGTCCACCCACCTTAAATAATTCGTTTTTTTTAAATAATTTTTTAGTTTAAAACCAAATTAATAATTATTTTTACACAATTTCTTGTCCCTGAATTCTAAAATTATAAATAAAAAAATGCTTATTCATGAGCTAATTATACAGAATCAATGTAAACAGGCAATGCGTGGAAAGAAGATGGTCTAACACAAATGCGGGCTTGTAGACATTCTCGATTGGATGACTAACAGTGCTTACTTTGTTATTGCATTACTAGCGGATATACCTTTAAAAATAGCTGATACTACACATGTCTTGAGTGGCATACATTAACTACACTGTGTGTAGTCTATACATGTCACTCATGACACAAAATTTAACATTTAATATTAAAAGTTTTTAGAATATTCAAAAAGCTAAAATTTTAAGTTTTTAAGTTATATTAGTTAACTTTCTAAATTTTTATTTTTATTTAATTTTGTTTTGACAATGGTGGCAAATTTGCCACTGAAACGTCGATTTTATTATTTTCGTTTCGTAATTCAAAAAATTTGTGTTTTTTGTGTTTTTTCCCTTATTTTGTTTTAGGAAAAGCGCTCCCATCTGGCGTGTACTCAAATAAATACTATCAATTAAGGATGTGATAAAAGACAAACTAGCTTGTCTGCAAATACCCCATCTTAATAACTTTATTTGTTAAAATGTGTCAAAATATGGCTGTACCAAAAATATTTTACTCTTTGTCAATGGAGGACAATAAGGTTAAAAAAAACTTACCGGTCCTTTAAAAGATGTCCAGTTTCTATAGCTAAGAGCTCTGCTACAAGAGGTCCTCCTTGTATCCTTACTACCAGTTCTTTTCCAAAAGAATTGTTTACAGCAATGTTTAAAAACATAAATAATCCGATGATTATAAGTTGCATTCTAATTTTGTTTAGGAGTAAATTTTATTGTGGTAGTTCAAATAGTGTATAAACCTTAAATTTTTCTTTATCAACAGGTTATAGGAACGATTTAAGATGTCTGAAACAAATTTTTGAGCCCTAAAAAATTATTTTTTTCTAATTTGCTTAATGATAATGGTATAATTTGGGTACATCAAGGGGCTGCCTAAGATTTTTTTTTAATATACCATAAATAAAATATTTTCAATTGATTTTTTAAAGAAGTTCTATAAAAAAATATACAGGGTGTCTCTCAAAGGTCCGTACAAAAAGCTACCATAGACTCCTTGGGCCAAAATACAACGATCTAACGGGATTGATCTTAGTCGAAAAGTTGATCGTTTGCGAGATACAAAGTGTGACAAATTTTTATTTTATTTTAGTTATTTTTAAATATTTTATTTAATATTGTTATCTTTTTTAAATCAATTTTGGTGTTCGGCGTTTTTTTAGTAAGGAATCAAAAGCTTTACATATTTTTGCTATTAAATGTAGGGGGAACCACCTGAAATACTTTGCTTTTGTTTAAAGTCGTAATACTTTTTTGCCTCGGTATTTTATGATTTCATTAAACGTTTTATTTCACATAAAAACCCGGGTTTCTCTAAAATAAAAGATCTATACAAATTGCTACTACAATTTCCTTACGCCAGAATACAACTATTAAACCCCATTTGCGTTACATAAGAAGTTGATTTTTGCTGTTAAGATACAGGGTGTCCAAGTAAAAAATAAATGAAAAATTTGACACCCTGTAGCTTGCAAACCATCAACCTTGCGACTTAGGTAAATTACATCAGATTTTGTTGAAGAATTTGTGGTACATACTTTTTCGACACTACGAAGTGGCCTAGATAAAGCGTGAATGAATGCAATAGCAAAGTTTTGTATCTCTACATTTTACGATAAAAACATTAGCATGTTTTGATTCCCCACTCTAAAAGCCCTTCTAATCCTTGAATTTTGTAGAAAAATATCCTTTAATAAATACAATATTTAAAAATAACGTAAATAAAATAAAAACTTTGACACCCTGTATCTTGCAAACGATCAACCTTTCGACAAAGATTGCATTAGATCGTTGTATTTTGGTCCAAAAATTTATGGTAGAATTTTGTACAGACCTTGTATATTTTGCGTTTCTTTACAGTGTGTCCCGCTTTTCATAAATACGCCTTGATGTCATAGTTATATGTAATGCATTTTTTTTTAAATTTTGGTGGTTATTTTATGTTAGAGAAATGAAGTATTTGGAAAAGTGAAAACTTTTGTTCACCATTGACTTGCGGTCTGAGTCAAAATGACTTGATTTGTTTTAGAAAACGGTATTAGGGCTTATTCTAATTTTTTTTAGATTTAGAATAAGCAATCCCTCCTTAATTCATATTTCTAAAATGGCAAAAGCCATCTATTTTTATAATTTTTTCAAAAATGTCTTTTCTACATTCTCAAATACCGCACGCCAATGGTAAAGTCAAAAAGTAAGTATTTAGTACAGTGACAATGTTTACTTACCAGGGTCGTATGGTGTTAAGGGAGGTTAAAAAAGCTTTTGAGTTTTTGTAAAATAATATTTAAAAAATGTGCACTTGACATTTTGAAAATGTGAATTAAGGGTTTTGGGGACGTTAAACGGCTTTTTAGTTAAAGCAGAATTGTATTTTTCGTCTGACAAAACAATAAATATTTAGGGATGGTAAATAAATAAATGACATTTAAAAAAATACTAAAACATTTTTTATAATTTAAATGCTCTTATTTTATACTTTCATAAAAAATTAAAATTTACTCTAGAAAAAGAAAACAACTTACAACTACCTTTCCTTGACATTCTAATAAAAAGGACTTAAAAATTTTGAAACGAAAATTTACAGAAAACCGACACATACAAACAGATACTTAAATTTTAACTCAAATCACCCAATAATGGTCAAAAGAGAGTTGTTAAAAGTCTATTTGATAGAATTAAAATAATTTGTTCTAAACAAAATATAAATACTGAGAAAGATTTTTTAAAAGATATTTCAATTTAAAATAATTATCTTCTTGGTTTTATAAACAAATTTTTCCTTGAATTTAATAATCAAAACCAAAGAGAAAATAAAAATAGACCTATTACAAATTTATTTTTACCATACATTCCCGGCTTATTAAATAAAATTTAACGAATAGGAAATAAATTTAATATTTGCACAATCTTTAAAACACAAAACACTATAAGATCTCAATTAACAAAAACAAAACCACACAAGATAAATGAAAGAACAGGTAGGTATTAATAAAATACCTTGTGAATGTGATAAATTTTATATATAGGTGAAACTTGTAGACCATTAGCTAAATGGATAAAAGAACACAAGACATACATTTAAAACACAGAATTTTACAAATCCCAAATTTGCCAACACGCATTGGAAAACAATCTCACAATAAACTGGAATGCTTCAAGTATTTTAGCAAAGGGAACTTGTTTTAAAAGCTTAAAATTAAAGAAAGTGTCTACATATTATTAAATAAAGATAAATGTGTAGCATCAATATCTGTTAATTTAAATAACACATGGTTAACTTTGCTAGATACTGTGTCAACGACATAAGACATCCTAAAAATAAAGCTAAAATTTTAAAACCTTAATAAGAGGTTATTGTTTAAATTTAAATTTTTATTTAATTTAATCTTGACAAAGGTGGCAGAATTGCCACCGAAACGTCGATTTTTAGTTTTTTAGTTACTTAGATTTTCTTGGACTTTTTGGCATTTTAATCTGACTTGGCGTGTACCCAAATAAATACGATCTATTAAAATAAAAATCTATTATTTTTTTAAATTTGCGCCTTTATACCGAGTATTTAAGGAGGTACTAATGCAAATGACTAAAAATATTTACTAAAACATTTTTTATAATTTAAATGCTCTTATTTTCTACTTTCATAAGAAATAGGTATTAAAACAAATATATATAAGTTTTGGTACTTTTTTTATATTCAGTTATACTTAAATCGCCGATTTGCTTTGTATATTTCCAAATGTAGTAAAATTTCGTATGCCTTAGTTTTGGGCCATGTTCCCAGTTTTGTCCCCTTGTAACACCTATTTTGGGACACACTGTAACATACAATGGGTTCCGGGAGGACTTCACTATATCTCTGTACACTTTTTATTTTTAATATTGCAAAAAAGTTATTATTTATAAATTTTTTTGCTTTATCTAAAATTCTTAAAGCTATAATAAAAATTGAAGATATGTTCTGTAGTTTGGCGGATTCATTTAATGGATGGTATTTATTTGGGTACACGCCAAAATAAAATTAAAAGTACTAAAAAACCAAAAAACGATTAAACAAGTAAAAAGATAATTAAAAATCGACGTTTCGGTGGCAAATCTGTCACCGTTGTCAAGACAAATGGAATAAAAATAATAAAAATAAAAACTTACTATTATTTAGGTTTTAAAATTCAAAATTTTTATGTTTTCGAGGATATTCTGAAAACTTTGACATTAAATGTCAAAACATGTTTGTTTGGTTATAGTGTCATAGTGACATAGATAACTGGTTACTGGTGTATTGATTGTTTATTTTACAAAAAGGTGAATAGTTAGTTAATTTTTAGTCTTCCTGAAGATACTTCAGTATCAAGCAAAGGCAACCAAGTGTTATTTTAATTAACTGAAATTGATGCTACACAATTATCTTTATTTAATAATATATACATAGGAAACTTGTTCTAAAAAACGCAAAATCAAAGAAAGTGCGTATATATTATTAAATAAAGATAATTGTGTAGCATCAATTTCAGTTAATTTAAATAACACTTGGTTGCCTTTGCTTGATACTGAAGTATCTTCAGGAAGACTAAAAATTAACTAACTATTCACCTTTTTGTAAAATACACAATCAATACACCAGTAACCAGTTATCTATGTCACTATGACACTATAACCAAACAGACATGTTTTGACATTTAATGTCAAAGTTTTCAGAATATCCTAGAAAAACATAAAAATTTTGAATTTTAAAACCTAAATAATAAGTAGTAAGTTTTTATTTTTATTATTTTTATTCCAGTTGTCTTGACAACGGTGGCAGATTTGCCACCGAAACGTCGATTTTTAAATATCTTTTACTTGTTTAATTTTTTTGGTTTTTTAGTACTTTTAATTTTATTTTGGCGTGTACCCAAATAAATACCGTCCATTATAATAAAAATGGCATTACGTGTGTTTCAAAAATAACTGTAAACTAAAAGAAGTGTCATTATCCAATTTAAGTTAAAGTAAGTAGTAATGCCAAAAGTATGGATTTTTAATAGAAACCTAAAATTTTAATTACTTTTTGTTTTATTTAAATAAATAGTTTTTAAGTTCTTTTTTAGTTTACCTTGAATTTTTCATAGAAATCATAAGCAATAGAAAAAAATACTTATACATAGGTAATATGTTACGTTATTTGAATAGCTAGTTTTTAAAAATATATTTTTAAGTTTTTTTTACTTTTTAAAGTAATAATTTTGCAATTTAAAAGCACCCAATTTCCTACTGTAAATTTTAATATATCTTTAAGCATTTCTAAGAATAACTTTTCTCCGAAATATTTAAAAAATACAAGTACCTATAGTTTAGCCCACCCGTGAACACACTGTACTTACAAAAAAAAAAAAAAGAAACTTGCCTCATAAAAAGAGTATTTCTCAAAATAAAAACTATTACATTTGTTGATATTAACAAATATTAAAAAAGTATAGGTTAACTCACTAAACAGAACCACCACGACTTTTTTTAAATTCTTCCACGATTGTCTCCCGAAAACTGAAAGTTCACCAACGTTTTGTCCGAGTGGTGGGGATGCAAAAACAAAACTTTAGGAATACATCTAAATGGCAGCGTAAATAGCTGAACTCGGCGGATGTGCGATTGTTTTTTTTCCATAATGGATAACGGTATTTTATTGGCTTTAGGAAAATTGTTATGCAGGTTTATTGATAAAAATAAATTACGAATTGTAGGAGCCTACGGTAATTAATCGATCCACTACCGGCATTTGTTCCAAGTGGGAGATAAATGGCAATCGTAAAAGAATTATTTTGTTGATAAACATTTTTTGAAGACATGAAATGTTTATACCGGGTGTTTCTTACAGGTTAAGACAGAAAAATAAAATTTGGTTTATCGATATTTGACATAAATATGGATTGGTTAATCTATTCATGTGTTTTCTACCACTTCCGGCTTAACCGAAAATAGAGAATTATAGCAAGTTGCCTTATTAAGCTCAGGACTTATTAATACCGACCTTATTCAAATAGTGCTTGTACTTATAATTTTGAGTTATTGCAAATAATGTTGACAGTACCATTAACCTAAAAAAGGGGGATAAAATTTTAGTTGTCTTTCTTTTTGTTTTGTGTTGTAGGGTTTTGTTTTACACAATTAAAGAAATATATTTAAAAAGCAGGGGTTAAAGTATTTTTACTTCTAAAAACTTTTCGATTTTGCGCAGCCGTTCGGTTTACACGAACAGTTCCGAAGTTAAAATAAGACCAACATAAGGCACGACCCAAAACCGACATAAATAAAGCCAGGCACTATCCTTATTAAGGGAGTCCTTATCCTACCATGCATCTGCGCAAGCTCAGATATCAAAATAGGTATTATTAGTGCCTGGCCTTATTTCACTGTGCAATAATTCTCTATTAACTAGTACTTTCATATGTTAAATGGTACCATCGGTAAATTCTATCATATTTTGAAAAAATACAACATTTTAAATACAAGGAGACACAATACGTCATTTTGTATGATTTTACTATACCTCTGTACACTTTTTTATTTTTATTATTGCAAAAAACGACAATTCTGATTTTAAAAATTTAATTTTTATTAAAAGTCAATCTAGAGTGCCATGAATACGCTAAAACGATTAGTTTTTAGTTAAGTAGCCATGGAAAAATAAATTTGATCGTCTTTTGTTTTTAACGACTTCTCCAAATGGATAAAAAGTTTGAAAAATCCTATTTATGACCATAACTTTTTTTAAATCGAACGAAGGTTACTTCTTAGAATATTATAGAAAGAGCATTTTAATTAAAAAAGTACCATATACATAATATTTTCGTTACGGTTTTTCCAAAAAATAAAATATAAAAGAAAATTTCTCGGCAAACGCTATTCGCCTTCGATTAATATTTTCGTTCAACGCATTTTTATATTTATTATATCTTAATCTTTTTATTTTTTAAATTCAACCGTAAAATTGTAAAAAAATGTTAAAATAATAATTAAAACCTATTTTTAATAACGTGTTTTTATGTGAGTAAAATGTTTTAAATTATTAGGTCCCAAAAATAGTTGAGTCAATCAACTTTTGCAAAATTACTAAAAACTAATAATTACTAACTTTCAGAATATGATCTTAAAGCATACTATTAAGTATTTTTAAAAATAACGTAAAAAAAATATCTTTAAATAAGTCCATAAAAATACTGTTTATTTAATTAGATTCAGAAAATCCATCTATTAAAAAAGGCAAAAAGCAGAGTTTTTCTAGTATAAATAAAAATGACTTATTTTAAGTGTTCCAAAAATGCGTATTTTACCAAGTGATAAACCTTCGTGAGAAGCTTTCGACAGTGTGTACACATATATTCGTGTTTGAAGTGGCGACAACCGTGCAGAGACGAGCACGTTTAAGGGTCAATTTTTACTATATTCTCAGCCAATGAAATCATATGTCGATTGAAGTGCGCCTATGTTCCCCGAACTCGACCGCGATGGGGCAAAAACTACCCCTTCGGATTATCCCGTCGAGTCAAAGAGTGATATAATAGAGCTCTCCATAACAAGTCTCCAAAAGCCTAAATCCTACCAAACATTATTTTACAGACAAAAATAAAATATTTTTTTACCTGACAGGTTAATTTGTTTTGCTATTTTATTCAAAGCTCATTCTGTGTAATATTTTTGGAAATATTCTTTTAAGTATAATTAATTATAAAATACAGGACGTTTTCAACCTCGTCCACAAATTTAATATTAAACAAATCCATCTTTGATACTAAACTTTCTTGACGTAAAACCAATTTTCCCGTGTTAAAACCAGACACAGTTACAATATGAATCACACACCAGATAAGGTATCCGTTATTTCCTAAATCAATTTTTTTAGCAATCGCCCCCTGAAGTTTTGGTTTATAGACTAAAATAAAATATCCAATGTAAAAATGCTCTTAATTCCTGATTTACACCGTGCCGAAATCATTTTGCTTTTCCCATTTAAATAACATGGAATTTTAGGACTTTCTCTTTTTTCTTCTCAGATACAAATAAATAGAAAAATCTACTTATCGCATATTTTGATGGAAAATTTAACGCTTTACAAAAAAGGTATCTTACGAATTTTCGATTAAGTCACTCCTTTAAGAGTTATTTACCGTCAAACATTGAGTTAAGATTTAAGTTGTGGCCGGCATTTAAAATAAAACACTCTGTATATTACATTTCTATTAAATAGAATATTAAAGAGCTTTAAGAAAATACCACATCTGAAATGTCTATCTCCTTTAGTTTTGAAAATATGGCCATCCAAATCTATAAAATAGTAGATGTAGTGTCTATTTTATCTTCCACTCTAAACTTAGTGCTTATAGCTTGGAGCTGAAGATGGTATAAGAAACATTTATTAGAAATAAAGGTTTTATTTATTAGTGCAATAATACAAAACTTTTTTAAACTTCATAATTTGGCGAAACCACCCTTATCACATCCGTTTACAGTTAAAACATTGCGTTGTGTAGAAATTTGGAGCAAGCAGGTGTTTAAAAAGAATATTATAAAGGTTTTCTAAATCATTTTATTATACAAATTTAATAAAAGAAATTTTTAATAACTTTAAAATCAGTTTAGTGAAAGTTTTTGATACCCCTGTACATTAATAAACTTATTTAAAATGCTATTCTAAATAAATTTTCTTAAAGATATTTTACCTAAAAATTAAAAATTAAGCTGGTTAACTCTTGAAGAAAAATCATGTTTCTCAAGTTTTTGCGTACCCTGTATACAAAATCAACATTTTGTCTTCGTAAATCATATTTTTTTACAATCAAAATTTTTTGTAAAAAACTTTTAATCGAAAAATATTTTTTTTATCCATTTATCCCTTTTTAAACCTCTTCTGTGGACAGTCTATAGAAAAATACACATGTTGTTTTATTTAAAATCCTATTTATGACCATAACTTTTTTTAATGGAACGAGGGTGGCTGATTAGAATATCCTAAAAGAGCATTTTAATTAAAACAATTTGGTACCATATACATAATATTGTAGTAAAGGTTTTTCCAAAAAATAAAATTTAAAAAAATCCCGCCAAAACGCTATTCGCCTTCGATTAATATTTTTGTTCAAGGCATTTTTTTATTTTAATATTTATTATATCTTGATCTTTTATTTTTTAAAATCAAAGGTAAAATTGTAAAAAAATGTTAAAATAATAATTAAAACATATTTTTAATAACGTGTTTTTATGTAAGTATCATGTTTTAAATTATTAGGTCGCAAAAATAGTTGAGTCAATCAACTTTTGCAAAATTACTAAAAACTAATAATTACTTACTGAATACGATCTTAAAACACACTTAATATTTTTAAAAATAACATTAAAAAAATATATCTTTAAAAAATCAGTTGCCCCATATCAAAGAAGTGGCTTTTTTTGTTTTAATAGAATATCACAGGCAAACTGTGAGGATACGATAAAATTAAAAACAAAAATCTAAGGCTTCCTGCGATTACCATGCAATTACCACATCGGCAATATCGGCATCGTTGTCAAAACTTTGTACGTGCTAAAGTTATTCGCAATCAAAATGGGTCAAAATATAGACGGACACCCTGTATTTTATGTAAACATTCTATGGCCTCAGCTTTCAGAAAAATAACAATTTTTAAGGAGTGTAACGGTACAGGCATTTGAAAATATCAGGGAAAACTCCATAAAATAAATTAACAAAAAATCGAGGATTTAGTTTTTCTTCTCTATATTCGTCGCATGTCTCCCGTAGATTTTCTACAGATTCGAGATTTAGGAATCAGTGTAATTACAATTTATCGTTTTATTGGGAGTTGGAAGGACACTTTATAGGCGTAGCAGAATTAAATGCGATTAAGTGCTGTCTTCAAAAACGTGAACGAAAACAAACAAATAAGTCTAGTGATTGGCACCTGCGTTGGCCGAGAATTACTAATTTAAATGTAATTGTTTGTTAGGATAGTTTAGATACATAAAAAAGTAACATCCTTAGTCTAAAATTAATCACATTATTTTTTTTTTTGTAAAACGGGAAAAATGGCGATGTTGGTCTATCAGTGGCAGATTTTAAGGTAGTCGCGTCGTCGTATCGTCCATGAAAGACATACAGTGCATTTTAATAAAAACTAGCCACCCCATAAAATTTCTTAATTTTTACACTTATCAAAAGATCTTCATTTCAAAAGAAACCATATTTTTGTGTCTAATTTGACTTGTTCGGGGTTATTCCCTCCTAACAACAACACAAACGTCAAAAAGTTTAAACGGGAAAAAGGAAAGTTAGGTTATACCCCATCTTAAAGGATTTTAAATTATTTCTTTAATGGTATTTTAAAATCAATTTAGTAGTTTCCGGGAAAATATACCCTAAATATCGAGATCTAAATATGGCGGCTTTTTTAATTTAAAAAATCAAAATAAAATTTGTTTCGTAAGTACAAACAAATTTATTTGTTTTCTATTACTACCGATTTCGCCAAAAACGACCAAAATTTTCTTAATTATTTAAGATACCTGACATATCATATATTTTCTCCTTTTTTACAGTATTTACACAAAGAATAAAAATTAAAAAAGATTTAGTATAGCTGTAAAAAGTAGCAAATTATATGTCATGGTACACGGAATGCCACTTTTGATTTAAATAAGTAAAACTATACCGGGTATCTTATTTAAAATAAAAAAGTAATAGAAAAAAAACTAAAATTATTAGGGCTGTTCCTGGTGGGGGCTGCTGGTGCACTCGCACCTGGCGACAAAAATAAGAGAGCGGCATTTTGCCAAATGGAGGGCGGTATTTAGGATATCTAAGGATATAAAGTTTTTAAATTCGAAAACAGTGAAAACGTAAAAGGAACCTTGCTTTTTGCTCTTTAAAAATAAAGTGCTCGCCAAAAAATCGGGACAAGCAATTTTTAGCACCATATTTAACTTGTAGTAACTTTTGAAATAAAAAATATTTTTAGCTGCGGATTTCGGTTTGCTAAAGCCCATTTCGTCTAGATGACATGGCGCAAAATGATTTTTGAAAAATAATCAAATGTTCATGGTGGTCAATGAACAGATGCAAAATTACAAAAAGTTTAGAGGTGTGTGATTCCGGTAATATTTTTTTTCGCATTTATTTATAGGTCATTAGTAAAGTAATATCAATATCTCCAGACGTTTTTGCCAGTTTTTTGATTACAGCCCTTTAGCCCCAGAGACACTACTAAACAAAAAATGTGTCAAAACTTTGCTTCCAATATCTTTAAAACGCTGTAACTTAAAAACGGCGTTACCGATTTCGACCAGGTTTTCACATTCTGAAAGTTTATTTTCTAGTTCTTTTTATTACCTAACCACTTAATTGGTAAATGGCCATTTCTATAAAAATCCAGGGGTCAAACAAAAAGTAAAGATAAAATTGCACAAAATATGGCTATTGTTCGTTTTAAGCTATGACAATTGGGCTGTACGTTGTTGTTTGGTTTGAAATTTGGTCAATATGCAGCTTCGGTCAATACCTCTGGACGGTTTTTTTACTTTTTCAAATAGTGCCTTTTGGCTACAGATACGCTACCAGGCAGATCCATTGTCCGAAAATGTGTATTTTGTGGATTTTTGATGTGATCTGGAAATTTTAAATTAATTACTACCTAATGATTTTTTTTCGTACAGGGTAATCAAACAAAACTGACTCTTTCATTATACAGGGTGTTTTAGATTTTAATTGGAAAAATTTATTAGACGATAGAACATGGAAAAAAAAAGTCTATATAAACATGTATGTTTTGAGGCTTCGTTCTCGAGATACAGGGTGTTAAAGTTTTGGAAAAAAAAGTTTTTTATTCATAGCTCAAAAATCCCTTGGCTGATTTTCCTTAAACTTGACAGGTTCATTCACACACAAATCCCTGTACCTATTCGCATTCATAGTCTCACCTATCAAAATAACCATTTCCGTTCTTCCATTACTCATGATACCACCCCATACAGTAACACCACCCCCAACAAACGCAACCCTTGCTTTCATATTCTCCTCACGGTACCTTTCATTCCTCTCTCTCCAAACTAAGATTCGTCCATCAGATGCATGCAAATTAAATTTACTTTCATCCATTTGTATGAGTAAAGCAACAATTATTATTTAAAAAAAATGAAAACATTAAATGTATGTTTTAGAAGGCCACTAAAGAACAGGACTTTTTTATTATTTTGTGTTCTCGAAAACGAAGCAAAATACGAAAGAACATTTAAAAACAAAAAGTTGTATTTTTCTTGATTTTTCTATAGGGCTAAGCAATAAAGTATTAGTTTTTATTTTTTTTCTCGAAAACAAAGCAAGATACGAAAAATAAACATGAACAAAAAAGTTGTATTTTTAAATCCTTAATCTAAAAAAAATACAAACCTATAAAAAAGCAGTGGCGTAACATTATTTTTCATCTTTACTAACTAGATTGCCCTCTGGGACGCCACTGCAATATTTACGGTAAATCTCATTACATCAAATGATACCTCTTATCATGAGAAACAAACCTGTCAAGTTTAAGGAAAATCGGCCAAGGGATTTTTGAGCTATGAATAAAAACTATTTTTTCCAAAACTTTAACACCCTGTATCTCGAGAACTTTTAATAATGTATTGTGAAGGTGACGACCTTTTTTCCATTTTTTGCTCTTCAAAACTTTTTATACCCCCAATAATTTTTGCACAGGGCGCAAGACATCCTAAAAACAGCCCTAAAAATCTAAACATTTATGTAATATACCTACCTACGTATCAAATTTTATTTTAATATTTTAAACAATAAAAAGTTATAGGGGTGAGCCACCGACTACGGACCCCGGCATTTGGAAAGATTTTTTTGCAAACTACCTAACCGATAAAAAAAAACTAAAAATGGTTTAAAAGCATATTTAAAACATTTTAAAATGAATAACTTGTAATTATACTTAAAGCAAATGTTTAACAAGGACACCATTTAAAAGAGTCCTTATAAATATCTATAATAATAAATAAACATTTTATTTTACCAAATACCAAATAAGTTATTTATGAAAACCCTATTTGTAGCTTTATACTTTAATGGCACATATCTAAGTAAAGATGAACTTTACAAAAAATATATGCGAACTTTTTCAAATATTTTTATACAGTGAGGATATTAAAAGTCTTCCCCCCGCTTTATCTTTTGAATGGGACAAGATATCAAAGTAAAGTAAATTTTGGGTAAAAGGGTGTTACTTATACTACTTTTAGCATAAAAATATATTCTGTCACGTGACCTAGTTCCAAGGGGTCACTAGCAACTTTTTTTCAAATAAAGGGGATCATGTAGCACCTCGTTTTAAAGATCTTTTACTCAACGATACTTCGTCGGTCTAGCCGTTCCAGACTTAGAACTATTTGAAGTTTGACTTAAATAAATAGTGTAAAAACAATGCGGTTTTAATGGTATTGGCTTGTAACTCTGAAACGGCTGGACCGATTTTAAAAAATAAAGTAACGTTAAATAGACAATTAGAAGGCCTTTAAATCAAGGTTCTAAATGACCCCCTTTTTTATTTGAATAAAAGTTGCAAGTGTCCCCTTGACAATAGGCCACGTGACCGAAGCCATTTTTATGCCAAAAGTAGTTTAAGTGACACGTTTTTACCCAAATTTTACCCGATATCGATA